>JANHZT010033836.1:0-10346 GCA_032468215.1 Stegonotus admiraltiensis | reverse complement strand
GTTGTAAAGTATAAACTCAAAGTAAGAAATGGCTTCTAAGCAAATAAAGCCTGGTGTCTCCAAGAGTGCTGGAGGTTGGTGGGAAGGTGCGCCTTTGGCGTTTAGTCATGTCGAAATGTCATGACCACGGGGACGTCTTCAGACAGCGCAGGCTCTTCAGCTTTGAAACGGAGATGAGTGCCGCCCCTTAGAGTTGGGAATGACTGGCACATATGTGCAAGGGGAACCTTTATCTTTTTATGCCGCTCCACCAAAAGTTTTGTTGCCCATGCCTAGGTGTTAGATTAGTCTAATATGGACCAATTTCTGGGATAGTTATGTACAGTAAGTATATTGCCAACCAGTGCAAATCATGGAGAACCTATATTGAAAGATTAGCAATAATTGCCAATTTTTTAACAGGCAAAATTGAAGGTATTGACTCTTTAAAGCCCTATCAAAGCCCTAGATCCTGACTAAGGGACTACATAAACAATATGTTGCAGAGCTCCACTTGAAAATTGACATACTAAGAACTGACATAATGAATAGAGTGTTCAGCAGTGGTGGTATTCAGCCAGTTCAGACTGGTTCAGGCGAACTGGTAGTGGCTACCTGCGCCCACCCACCCCAGCGCTATACCATCCTATTTAGCCATGTTTTCTAAGCCGCATGCATGTGTGCAAGGCCGCATGCATGTGTGGAAGGCCGCGTGCATGTGCTCACATTTTCAGTGCATGGTGAACTGGTGGTAAAATTATGTGAAACCACATCTGGTGTTTATGTGTTACTTCCATGTTGCAGAATTCCCGCCTTTGGGAATTCCATTTGGTCCCTACACTCTTGCAAGTCAAAAGATCTGTAAACATGGATCTCTTTCACTAGCCTTTTCATTATTGATTCATTTTAGCATTTCTTTTCATTTATGCTTTTCATTTCTTTAATTCTAATTTTGTTCACTTGATTTTGTTAGTATTTGCCAGGGTAGGTATAAGGAGTATAAATCAAATGCATAATCCATCCAGACTTCTTTCATCCTCAACTCATCACATCCAGGTAGATAAAAATCCACCTTCTACTATTTCATGATCTTCTAACCTGAACATAACCAGGATCTTCACTATTTTTTTTAAAAAAAAGAGGTAGAGACATTTCCCTTGCATATTTACAACACTACCAAATCTCATATTGACACTAACAATCAACACTCCTTGTATGTACCACCTGGTGTGGAAAGAAGAACTAAATGGAATCCAGAATCCTCTCTCCTATGGTTTTGATCCTAATAATAAGCTTTGAGTTTTCAAAGTATTCAAATGAAAGGTATATTTTGGAATGGAGAAGGTGGATTGATTATATTCAAAATAAGTATCGGACTAAAAAGTTTCAAATAGCTTATGAATGAATGTAGTGATTTTAGAGAAGTGTTAATATTTAATCAAGTAAAAGGAGAGTTAAAGCACAAAAGGGAGATAGGAATCTATAGATGGTTAGATTGTTTTAGAATATGATTGTTGAATGCTATACCCTGTACTCTGCTCTGGGAAGTCAGGGGAGGGAGGTGGGAGGTGGGATGGAAAAATATTTGTAAAACTTGTTAAAACTTTAATAAAAAAGAAAGAAAGAAATTTTGCATGCTGGGAATCCTGGTATAGTCAGGATGAAAGCCCTGGCCAGGAGTTACGTCTGATGGCCTAAAATGGATTGCGACATATCGGAATGGGTCGTCACCTGCTCCCTGTGCCTGGAATCCCTACCTACTCCACCTGTTGCCCCACCAAAAATATGGGAGACCCCCCAGGCACCTTGGGCCAGGGTGCCCATTGACTTCGCAGGGCCAGTAAAGGGGCAAACATTCCTAATTGTGGTAGACGCTTACTCTAAGTGGTTAGAAGTAATTCTAATGACATCGACCACTGCTGAGGCCGTAATCAAGGCACTTAGAAAGCTATTCACCACACATGGCCTCCCCGATGTACTAGTCTCAGATAATAGCCCACAATTGACGGCCGTCCCATTTGAAACATTTTTAGCTGACCTGGGCATCAGACATGCCCTGGTGGCACCATTTCATCCCACCAGTAATGGGCAGGTCGAACAATTAGTGAGATTTACTAAGGAAGCCTTGGCTAGAATGGGACCGGGGGAGTGGCAGGCCAGAATTGATAAATTCTTATTAGTACAGCACATTACTCCATGTGCAGCCACCAACAGAAGCCCCCCAGAACTCCTCATGGGAAGGAGACTCCGATCACAATTGGATCAATTGCACCCAAATTACATTGCAGATACAACTGATTCAACTGGAAAAATTTGAAAATTCAAGATTGGGGACAAGGTTTATGCCCACAATTATTCTGGGGGCACCCTTTGGATTCCTGGCACAGTCGTAGGAATATCTGGTCCTCGCTCCTATCAAATTGAGTTAGAGGATGGAAGATTGTGGCGTCGGCACTTGGACCAACTCCGAGGCCAACTTTCTAATTCTCTACTCCGAACACCAGACCTAGCTCAGACCAACCAGCGGACAATCCCTGACTGTACTAAACTGTTAAATCCAATGCCTAACTCTGACTCAAACTCAATTGTGCAGCATGAACACCCACCTGTGGAACCAAGACTCCAGCAAAGATCTCCAGAGGGGTTGGACCTTCCAGTCCACGCTGCACCCAAAGACATGTTCCAGGAGGTTCCATTGGCAGGCTTAGAGACAGCAACTAATCCATCCACTCAGGACAACGCCCAGGACCATACTGAGCTGCGCAGGTGAACTAGGACTCATACTAGCCCTGCCTACCTGTGTGATTACTTTTGTAAACATGTAAATTTGTTCTAGGAAGGGAGGGGTGTTATATAACATATAAGGAAGTCAGGAAGTGAGCTGGAGGCTTCACTCTGATCCTCCAAATAAGCGGGAAAATACTTGAATCTCATTGGCTAAGCCATCTGGCAGCCCTCTATAAAAGAGGACACTGCCAGACAAGCAGGTTGTTGGGTTGTACTGGTCTACTATTAAAGAGCTGTTGTTACTGAAGAACTGTGTCCATCTCTTCTATCACCAAATCCAACAATTTTGAATTTCATAATTACCCTAAAGTGATCAATTCAGGTGAACTTCAGATTGGGAAGGAAGAGGAAGTAAGAGAGACTGATACAGAAAGTGAACAGGAGAGTAAATATCAGAAAAAGAAATGCTCTGTCCGTGTAAATGCAAGAACACATTTACTCTGTAAATGCAAGAACACATTTACTCTGTAAATGCAAGAACACATTTACTCTGAAAAAACTTCTAGGCTATGTGGTAATCGAAATGCAGATCTAGTAGTATGTAAGTGAGAGAGTGCAAACAAGAGCCCTTGCTCTTTCTGCTACTTTAGGGCACAACAATTTCACTACACTTGATAGCTGTGATGTTAAATGATTATCTGCTTAGTTTCTGATTGCAGGATAATGAGAGAGTGGGCTGCTTATTTGTCAGGATCAACTCGGGGTTCAGAGATCTGGCACAAGTTAGCTATCCACAAGTAAGGAGCTATTTTTTACCTGCCACCCTTGGCAACAGAATGAACAGAGATGAAGGAAGGCTCTGATCCATGCTATCTGATAACATTTACCCTACCATTCCTCCATCCCTGTATGGCAAGCTGTCAGGTAAACATGGATTAGCAAAAGTGGCAGCCAGGCTGAAAAACTGCGGCGGGGGATAGCACCTCATTTCATGTCCTTCCAACACTTGTCATCTATTTGAGGGAGACTATTTTTCAACACAGGCACTCTTTAGCACTCTTCTGAAAAAGCACCATATCCTTATTCAGGCTATTTTTAAATAGTGCTAAATCAGAGTAAAAGAGTAGTTTGACAGCAGCAGCAGGTTTGTTTGTTGCAGCAAGTGAGTTCCTTCATCTCAGAATCCTCACTGCCATACTACACATGCACAAGAGATACAACCAGAACTGGGAGGAATGATAGGAGAACTGGAAAAAGCTACTCCTTGCCCACCAATCCTCTATCTGTGAGACTGAGGGTTTGGCAGAAAGACAGAAAATTTCCTGCCACCATCTCCTGTTTTACTAAGTAATTTCCGCCATCTCTTGGGTTGGCTATAATTCCAGCTTCAAATCTGCAGAGTGGGACAGGGCATTAAGAAAGAGAATTTCTATTGCTGATTTCATCCACCCCAAAGATCACCTATGATGATACCAGGTCTCAACAGATGACCTAATCATTTTTAAAGTCACCACCTCTCAGGATCATCCTCATCCTATGTTGGATTTAACAATAGATAATAGTTTGCCATATTGGTGGGTGATATTTCAGGCATGAAGAAATGGAGCCAAGGCAATTCCTCATTTTCCATAATTTGCTCCACTAAAAACTATAAGGACAGTGCGGCTCATTACTGAGGCATCATGGGGTTCATCAGTTGTCACAAAATTTTATGCCCACATACTTTTCTCTCACCTCTCACACTGGTGGATTGCCCTTTAATCTGACTATTTGGCTGTGACCTGACATTAACACCAGCTAAAATTTCTTCCTTCTAATTGCAAACAGGAAAGAAAGTGTGAATTAGGGAATGGAGACATGGACCTTTCTCTTTGTGGTAGAATAGATGTGTGTATATAAGCATATGAGGGTGGGATAGGATGCATGTTTGAATGAGTAGAGATTACAAATCTGTGAATGGAGAGTATTTGTACATAAGTAAATGGCCAGTTGTATGTGAAAATAAAGTAGGTGGGTGACTCCAGACAACATATAGGAGCTGAATGTTTACAATGATTTGGTTCAGTTTCATTCATTTTCAATGTTTCTAGCATTAAATTATTATAATGCCTCTTTGGAAACAATGCCTCCTTGGCTGAAATAAATTCTCAATTCCAGAATAATCTGCTGCCCATCACAGATGCAGATACAAAAGCACAGATGCAGTGCAAAAGCATTGCAGCATTAATGGAATCCTGTGTTCTCCACTACTCCATATACAAACAATGGTTCATTATGTTCCAAATCAGCTAGTTTAGCACCTGACACTGAATATCTGCAATATATTAAATAATCGAAGTATATCAAACTGAGGAAATATCTTCCATTACTTCTTTTGAAGCTATTATATTTATTTTATCTTGAAATCAAGGGACAATTTTTTAAAATTATTCTAGACAATCAATTATGCTTGCAGCAGCCTCAGAACTATGGAATGAAATCACATATTATTTATTGCCACACAAAACACACAAAACTCATTTGTAAAGCAAGTGTAATAGCACATAAAAGGGCAACTTATACAAATATTCAAGTGGGTAAGAGTCACACACTGCTGCTACATAGAAATTTCCTGAGGATGGGCTCCAGCATGAGTATGATAGACCTGGTGACTGGTCCAGATTGGGTCCTGCAACATTACTCTGGAATCTGTATATTTGCCTTCATCCTAAGAGTTACAATGCCTTTATCTCAGGGGTGAAACGCTACCGGTTCGGGCTAGTTCACCAGAACCAGTAGTAAAAATTGGCTACCAGTTCGCCGAACTGATAGCAAAAAATGAAAAATAAAGTTCTGACGATCAGCTGAGCGATACGCGATTGTTGGAATTTTTAAAAAACTTTATAAAGCATTTTTAACTACTGGTTCTGGAGAACCAGTAGTAAAAAAATGTTTAAAAAGTAAAAAAAAAAGTTCCAATGATTGCGCATCACTCAGCTGATTATCAGAATTTTCTTTCTTTACTACTGGTTTGGGCAAATAGGTAGTAAAAAATAGTTTTAAAAAGTAAAAAGAAGAGGCTCCAACAATCACAGCTGTGCTGCGCGATTGCTGGAGCCTTTTACTACCTATTCACTCAAGATGGTAGTAAAAAAATGCTTTTAAAAGATAAAAAAAAGGTTCTGATGATTGTGCAGCACAGCTGTGATCATTGGATTCTTTTTTAACCTTTTAAAAGCATTTTTTTTACTACTGGCTCAGGTGAATAGGTGTAAAAAATGCTTTAAAAAATAGAAAAATGGCTCTGATAATCACAGATGTGCTGCATGATTGTCGGAATCTTTTTTTTTAAACTTTTTAAAGCATTTTTTACTACCTATTCACCTGAGCCAGTAGTAAAAAATGCTTTTAAAAAGTTTTTAAAAAGGTTCCCATGCCACAGCTAATCACACCCCCCACGCGCTGTTCTACTTACCTTCTCAATTGTCCTTTTGGCGTGCACTGCGAATGCGTGCGCACCTTGTGTTTGGTGCGCACTGTGCATGCACATGCCCAGTGCATGTTTGGCACATGGCATGCATGCGTGGCCAGCAATCCGGTAGTAAATTGGTTCAGATTTCACCACTGCTTTATCTGCTGTCATGCTTTACAACTGTAATCTCAGACTTTGAATGCCCATGTTTCCTTACTTATTAATAGTTTATCCTTGGTTTGAAAATAAAGAAACATCAGAAAGATAGTAAGAATGACATGTGATGGCTTGATTAATAAATAGCTTGCTGACAAGGAGTATTGCAGAAAGTTACCAGGCTTCACAAGGGCATGTAATGTTCTGGAAAATGCAAGGAGGGAAGATCTTTTCTTACAACCAGGCATGTAAAAAAATTAATTCAGAGTCAAATGGAGCACAAATCCAGAAGAGCAAAAGTCATGAGGTTTATCAACTAACTGGAATTGCAAGGACACAAGAACACATATCCAAGGCTGAAGAATTGTTCCACCACAACCTCTGCTAATCAGCCTCTGATAGCTAATGTTAAGTAGCCTAGATGCAAGTGTTGCTCAGCTACAAGTTGCTTGTCAAAGAGCTGAGTAGCCCACCTTTGGTTGGCTCGCTGAAGCTGTTAGTTCAGAGGTGTCAAACTGGCAGCCCACAGACCAGATGTGTCACATGCAGGCCATACCCATTCCAGTTACATGAATGGGAAAAACATCATGAAACATCACATGATGGCAATGTGAAATCTGCGAGTTTGACACTTGTGTGTTAGTGCATCTCAGAACTGGCTACAATGCCTCATATCACTTGAGTCTTCCTGATGATTTTTTTAATTGATTCAGCCTCAAATGTTTGTTTTCTCCTGAGGCTGATAATCTGATGGATCAAGCCTCTCGCCTCCTTAGAGTCAGCATAGCTCAAATCAGCAAGGTTCTTGTAAAAAAGAAAAATAATTAGGAAAAATAATTCTAGAGTCTCTGGAAATGCATCAGTTTATACATTCTCACAATTAATAAGCAAGTTTTGTATACATTCAACAGACCACTCTACATACATTTTGTCCAACACAGTATTCCTTTATTCCAGGAAACGTTTTGTGAGATGCATCATGGATTCCTAGAAGTCCTCAAAATGGAAGAAATGAGGGTAGCTGCTGCGCTCCACCTGTAAGTTTAGGGTAATCCAGACATTTCAGAGTTTCAATTTTCATCAACCTTGGACAGTATGGCTTGTAAGATCTGTATTACAAAATAGCTGGAAAAAAGATGGTGACTATCCAGCTGGCAGCATTATCTGATATGGCTTCAGATCCGTGTACACATTGTACAGCATAAGACTCATGTTGCTGTGGAATTCCTATTAGTATGAAAGCTTGTCATTGCAACACAAAAAAGCCACAAGTGATATCCCATAATACAGTATGTCTCTGCTAATAGGGGATTCCATTTTTTTCCCTAAGTAGTTACGAAGCAACTTGAAGCAACATCTGGAATTGTCCTGAGACAATTACTGATTATTGTGGGATTTCTTTTAATGAAAAATTGGCTAAAACGAAATATTAATTAATATCTAATTGAACCCAGTGGGACTTGCTTGAAGCAATGTTAGATTTTGCAGTGAAAAGCAAAGGAAGATGGTTTATATTTATTACAATTTTTTGAACTGTCAGCTCAGTGTCTAGTAAAGTATTTTCCTGAGCATTTTCTTTTTTTAAAAATTTTTTATTTGAAATGTATAACATTACAATTTCACAGATATCAGGTCAGTGGTGTCTACACATATCTCAGTATTTTAACACATTGCTTACATTCTATTTCATCTTAACCTTACTACATAGTTATCAATAATTAACAATTATTAATTTACTCATAATTGATACAGGTATTTATAGTCCAATCTGTCTTAACCACTTAAACTCGGGACATCTTAACACAGACTTTAATAATTTAATTTTAATTTTCCCTTGTCTTAAGATTCCCTCCCCCATTTAATATTTCATTATATTTTAACATTTTCCTTATTTCCAGCCTATTTGGAAAAATTATGGCCTCCATTGTGGAGATCCATCTCGGGATTTTGGTGTATTGTTTCTGCCTTATATGTTTCCATATCTGCATTAAAACATCCCTTATTTTATGTCTGTGGAAATTGGTTCTAATTTTATTTCCCATGTCACAAAGATAGGCATGCCAACCCTTCTGAAGGTCATGTCCTTCTAAAGCTAGAAACCTTTTATCCTCCAAGGTTGCCCATTCTTTCAACCATGCTAGGATAGCTGCCTTATAATAAGTTTCCCCTATTGGGAGCCCAAACCTGTCCCTGTTTTTTTTGTCTTGAAGGATTTTAAACGCTATCCTAGGTTTTTTCCCATCCCAGATGAATTTCCTAATCATAGTATTAATCTCTTGGAAAAATTTTTTGTCTAATCTAACTGGGATGGTTTGGAAAAGATAGAGTATTTTGGGCAACACACTCATTTTCACTGCAGCAATCCTACCTAAAAATGATACCTTGAGGACTTCCAGCAGTGATGTCATTGCAAAAGGGGTGAGGAAACAGCGCTCCATTTATGAAATCGCTAATACTCTTGATTAGAAGCTCTTTGGGAGCATTCCTGAACACGGAGAGATCGGGAAAGAAAAGAGGAGCACTACCGGCAGAGGGGCGAAGACAATCCTTTGTAAGCTGGTGAGGAGAAAGTTGGTCTGTAAGACAGATGGGAGCAATGGCAGCCATCTAGTGAGAAGCAGAGAGTGATCTAGCAATCGTGAGTGGTGAGCAACAGAGACCCAGACGAAGGAGCGGAACATGATGGTGTTGCCTAGATGGTGAGAGGTGTGGAAAAACTGTTTATTTCAGCGGCAGTTGAGAGGAGAAGCGCATTTGAAGAGAGAAGCAATAGTGCGAGGAAAGAAGAACCCCTGGAGTGACTAAGTTAAACCGGTGGACTGCATAGAGCTGAAATTGCACTGAGATGGAGAAGGAGAAGGAAAGGACTGAAGAAAGTGACATTTTCTATATCAGATTAAATAAAGAAGGATTTAAAAGATTTTGGATTTTGGACCTTTGGATTTTGGACCTTACTGTGGGATTTATAAAAAGAACGGTGAATCTGTTGGAGTGGAGAAGAAAAGAGGACATTCAGATTGAGAAGTGACTGACATGTAAGGACTAGTGACATATTTAATAAGGTGCTTATTGCTGATTGATTGGTGGACTCTGACTTACCCCTTAAAGACTGAGGAAATTGAAACGGATTGTATAAGGACTCTTATATTTAATTTATTCAATAAATTATAATTTTTGTGATTCAAAGGAACTGATAAGGGGGGAGGGAAAAATATAGATAGATAGATAGATAGATAGATAGATAGATAGATAGATAGATAGATAGATTAATTTTACTAATGAATTGTAGTGGTATTTGAGTTTGTAGAAACAGATTGATAAAAAAAACTAGAGGAATTATTGAATAAATAAATTAATACAGTAATTGATATTAAGAAAGAGGTAAAGTCATTAAATTGTATAGTTATATTATATGTTAGTGTGGGAAGGCTTTACTAGAGCTCTTAAGATGTCAACAACAACTACCATAACGAAAGCACTGAAAAAACCAAATGCAAATACCACAACTTCAGTGGCTTCACCTTTACAACAAAAAACAATGGATATGATAATAAGCAAAGAAAAAGAGAAAGAGAAGGAAAAATCTGAATTGATGCTAAGCACAATGCAAAGTATGTTTCAGGCGATCCAGGAAACACTATTAAAAACCCAAGAAAAAATAGTAGAAAACCATGAAGAAATGAGATCATTCCATGCAGATATTAAAAATGAACTAGGAGAAGTAAGAGAAGATATTAAGACCATGAAAGACAAAATTGGAGATATACAACAGTCAATCACAGAAAATGGGCAAAGAATTAAGAAAGCAGAAACAAAAATAAACCAGGTAGAGTCCAAAGTAGAGGAGATGGAACAAAAGACTGACCAATTAAACAAAGAACTTTCAGATTCCTTAGCAGTGCTTGAAATGGAGAATGCTTCATATTTTCTAAGGTTTCAAAATATTTTAGAAGAAAAAAATGAAGAATTAGAAGATAAAATGGTGGAGATAATCTCAGAGATAATACAAAAAGACCCAATGGAAGTTAAAGGA
>JANHZT010033630.1:0-10354 GCA_032468215.1 Stegonotus admiraltiensis | reverse complement strand
TGTCATGGGTACGGGCATGACAATGGTGGACAAACAGAAGGAGCAGATGACACCAGGCCAAAGTCTACATCAGTCATTGGGAACCACCCTCCAGAGTGTCCTCTCACAGCACCCCAGAGGGGGCATAGATGGAACACAACAGAACCACTCTCTCACCGCGGTAAAGTCCCAATGTACATTAGGTAGTCCTCTGGGCACGACTCTTGGACCATTGCTGCGCTCTCACCCCAGCATGGCCGGTTTCACCACCCTCTCACTGTGGTGGAAGTCCTTGCACCAGGATTAGGCCAAATCATGGTTGGGAGAAAGAAAAACCATGGTCTCTCCGGGTTGTCATGATAGTCTCAGGTGTTAATCTCAAGTCCACATATATAGGTTTTCCCGGCCAGCCCCAAGGACAGAGATGGCTCCCCCAGTCTATCAAGCCAGCATAAGCAGCGTAAGGGGAGAGGAAACCAACCACCACCAGCAGGGGGCAAGGGCAGTCCAGTTTGTTACTCCAGCCGATTGCAAGGATCGAATAGCCAGCAAAACGCCGGCCAAAAACACCCATCCAGCAAGCCTGGGAGACCACACATTCATTTATAATTAAATAATAGAATCTTGTAGAATTTTATTTTAGGATTTCCAGAAGAATTATGCTTAGTTTTAAATATGTAAAGAAATACTCTGTAACAAGAATATAAAAAGAGATAGATGCCATTCAAATCTCATCTATCTGTAATCAATAAAATGTTGAATTCTTATTTCAAATAATTACAATCAATTAATCAATCTACACTCAAGGGAGAAAACTGATTTCATCTTTATCTATTCCTACAGTTCTTGATAAAAATGAAGGGACATCCCCACCAATATTTTGACTTGAACTTCCAAGGAAAGCAACATAGAAAACATTATAAATAAATAATAAAAAAGGAAATAGCAAGGCAAGGTCTATCGTTGGTGCTTGACCAGATCATCCCCACAACAGTATAAATACAGTATTTTTACTTCTGTTGGGAAGTCAAAAATCTCAGAACTATTAGAAAATTCTTAACTTTTATCCTCCTTATTCTACATATTTGGAAGCATGAGAATTAAAAGGAAATAAATTCAGATATGATTCTTAAAATGCACTTTGTATCTCCTCAATAGAGGAGATAGATTTGCATGATTGAGTTTGACATCATTTGCCCCAAAGGAAGCAATTAGATATCACAGATACCAAACATACAGTGAACCAGTGTATAAAATAATTGAAAGCAAGAGGAAAAGAAAACTCTCAGAAAATCTTTCACTCAGGTAACTGCATCTTCAACTGATTGAACATTGTGTTTGAAGGTTCTATGCAACTTTCTTGAAAGTTAAATGTTCCTGCATCACTGAGGGAAAAAAAGCTTATTTATATATATGGATATCAAAACCTTTCTGTTCAATCTCTTCTATTTTTAATTAAACTTTCAAATATTAAAGCATTGGATATCAGGGTGGAAATTCTACACAGATGCTACCAATAATTCAGTCCTACTTTCCTCAATTTAATGTTCACTAGATATGTTGCATTGTAACTTCTCAGGCACCATACTAGTTGGAATTGATGGGAGTTGTGTCTGGAGAATACTCGCATGGAAAATGTTACAGCAAATGCAGAGACAGACATACTAATTTTCTTACTCAACCTATATCTTCTTCTTACCATTTTTTCCACCACCCAGATTTATATTTTCCCTATAGGTTTTATCTGGAGAAGGAAGAAAGAAAGCGAGGTAGGTTTGAATTGTTCTGTTCCTTACAGTTTATGAACAAAAGGTAGGTCATCAAGGTCCTCTGACCATGTGTGACCTCCAAATCACCTGGTTTGCAGTCCTCAGAATCTTCCCAGAAATTTATAAAAGAAATTTGGCCTACTTATTGAATTCTACAATGGAATTTTCACTGATTTGCAATAAAGAATGAAAAGGAAAGTTTGTCTAATTGTCTTAAGGACTTAAAGTACACAGTGCCACTACACAATGATTCAAAATATATTTTTATGTCAACTCTGAAGTCCTGGAGAGATTTATATGCACATTTTAAAGGTTCTATAAATTCAACAAAATTGCATATTTCAAAAGATTATAAATTGTTTGCTTGTTGGGTTGCATGTTGGAAAATGAATATATTTGTTTTAATATACAGCTATATTCATGTTCTCTTCTTTACTTGAGGTTTTTACATCATCTGAAAATAAAAATGGAAAATCAGAATACCACCGTGACATCTTTTGCCCTTCTGGGATTTTCTTACAGCATTACAATCAATACTTTTCTCTTCTTGGTATTTTTGCTTATGTATACCCTCACCTTACTGGGAAATATCATAATTTTTGTAGTCACCAGTCATCTCCCAAGCCCCATGTACTTTTTTATAATGCATCTTGCTTTCATTGATATCTGTTTTTCTTCTATCACTGTGCCAAAGCTGCTGGCGATTTTCTGGGCAAGACAAACTATTTCTTACTCTGGATGTTTTATTCAGATGTTTTTTGTCTTTGTCACAGGAAGCACTGAAGATTATGTCCTTGCTGCAATGGCCTATGACCGATATGCTGCCATTTGCAGGCCACTCCATTATGTTCAAATTGTGAACAAAGTACGTTGTAGGTGGCTAGTAGGTGGAGCATGGGCAATTGGTTTCTTATGTGCCATGATAAATATATTACCTGCTTTGAAACTAGATTTCTGTGGATCAAATTTTATTAAGGATTTCAGCTGTGAATTTCCATCTGTGCTTGCATTGTCCTGCACAGAAACATCCTCCAATTGGATGGCATTTCTGATATCTGGTGGTGCTGTTTCTGGTTGTTCATTGATCATCATTCTGGTCTCCTACATCCATATCATTCCAACTATCCTGAAATTGAACTTGGCAGAAGCAAAAAGGAAAATGTTTTCTACCTGTAGTTCTCACATTATTGTTGTGGTTTTGTATTATGGCACTGCCTGCTTCAGGAATATGAGGCCCAGCTCAGCTTCCTCAATTATTGTCGATGAACTCTTCTCCATTCAATATAAAATTTCAACACCCATGCTGAACCCTCTTATCTACAGCCTGAAAAACAGGGAAGTGAAGGAAGCCATAAAAAAATTAATGGGCTACAAACCCTTGTAATCCACACACATGCACATGTATATAAGTGTGTGCACATGCATGTCTTTATCTCCATCTGTCTCTATGTATACACACACACACACACACACACACACACACACAATGTACCTTGCTCTCTCTTTCTATCTCTCTGAGTTTGTCTATCTGTATAATCTTAAACTGTTCAATTTTTAATGTATTGTTTTGGAAAGATATTTGACTGCAGTGTAAACTTGTATATCTCTTCCCATATGAATCATAGCATTGATGGTGGTTGTCTTGATGCTGTTTAAAATAATAACAGCTAGTAGAATTAAATTAAGCCTCCCTCACTCCTTGGACTTTTTTTGCATTGAAGAATGTTGGAACTAAAATTGTTTCTTGGATAAGAAATGATTTTTTTTCAAATAAAAAAAAATCAAGAAAGTCCAATTGCCTTTTGGGGAAAAAAAACATATTTGGGACAACATGACCTGGATAATTGAGAATCTTCATAGGAAAATGGTTTACATGGAGTATTCATATATTTAACTAATTTTTCCCCCTTATCTCTTATTTCATAAATCTGAGTCTGAAACAATGGGGCTTGCTGACATTTATTACAGTGCTGACATTTATTACAGTATTCTAGAAGCTCAAGACATCAACCCCATTTCTGATTAACTCCTTGGATATGTATATATATATACCCCACACTTTACATATGAAAATAAGCATTTAGCTGTATTACTGCTGCAGGAAGCTTCATCTTTGTTGCATTTAGGAGCACAATATTTGCAAGGTTGCCTTGAAGAAGTTGATTGATTAACTTATCACATTCTTCTGAGTTCAGGTGCCTCCAAGAAATAGGAATGTATAAAAACTTTCCATCTTCTTGTCTGTGTCTGGGAATTATTATGTATGACATAGTTGATAGTACGTCAGCACTGGTTTGGAGAAACATAGAATGAGTCCAATGTTTTTATCAGCAGCTATCTAATGTGGAGTATGAGTTGAGTCAGGACATCCTTTTCATCTGCATTCAGATGTTTATGATCTTCTGTGCCTTCCCCATGAGAGAGATCTCTGCAATTTATGAGTTTTCCAAACTTTCAACATGTCTGACCTCCAAGAAATGCAAAGTGTGAGAAATCCTGAGAGAAAAGAAATAAGCAAAATTATGCAAGGAGACTAAATATACTTTCTTTCAAAGTTGTTGTTTTTGTAATAAAGAATTCATTTGCATTTATCTATTATCTCATGTCTTCATTAATTCTGAGTTTCATGGAAAATGTACAGATTTTTTTAATAGTGATGCTATATCTCTATGATATTTTCTTGGAGAAACTTCTTTAATACCTACATTGGGATCTTTTAAATGTCAAATAAAAATCCTTTAACTGGCATTTACAAAACCATTTACATATTTTAGGTAGGAAAGTCATCCATGTCTTTTTTATGTGCTGTTTCCATTAGAAATTTTGAGACTGTTTCAAACCGACAGTGCAAAAATTGCCCGAGCTCTACAATACTGGTGATCTTTTTAATGATCTTTCACTTTTTATCTAGATAAGTGCTGACAGGATTTAAAAAGCAAATTCAACCATGCCCTATTTTCCGTTTAATCAATTTTGCCAAACATCTCCCCAACCCACAATAATAGTGCTCACAATTCACAATAAAATAGCACAATAAAATAGCACTGTTCCAATATTTAAGGGGCTCCTACAAAAATGAGGGGGTCAATCTATTTTCCAAAGCACCAAAGGCATGACAAGAAACAATGGATGGAAACTAACCAAAGAGAGAAGCAACCTAGGACTAAGGAGAAATTCTTAAGGGTGAGAGCAATCAACCAATGAAATAGCTTCCCTTCAGAAATCGTGCTCCATCACTGGAACAAAATGGGTGCTCCATCACTGGAACAAAAATCACTGATGAACAAATCATCAAAAAGAGATGGGAGACCTATTTGTCTGAAATTGTATAGGGTCCCCTGCTCAAGCAAGGAGTTGGACTAGAAGACCTCTGAGGTCCCTTCCAACTCTATTATTCTATGTTCTCTATGTTCTAATTTGGATGCTTCACAACAGCTGGCTGGACCACACATGCATTAAATTCAGGGCCTGTATGATCAAGCTGCATCATTGTCCCATCCTGTATCTTTTTCCCCCAGGGAGAAAGAAGAAGTAGCCTAGTTCTTAGCTGTCTGCACGGAGTTATTAAGTGAAGGGAGAGAGGAGAAAACAAAACCTCTCTTGCACTTTATTTTCAGCGGTTTGCCGAACTGCACAAAAATTTAGCTACTGGTTTGGCTGAACCAGTGCAAACCAGCTGAATCCCACCACTGACCTTATCCCACCGTTTACACTACATAGCAGCAAATAGCAAAACTGACTCAGACCAATACTAAGATCAATACTTAGAGAACTCAAATTTCTCCCAACAAATTCTGGGTTCCCAGATTATATTCCTATCTCATACAATACAAATAGCAGTTTGGTCATTAGTGCTATTAAAATCTATTTTCATCTCTGCTAGTATCCTGAAAAAAAAAGCCAAAATAAAAAGAAACAATTTTCAATACTGTAACCATGGAGCTAGTGGGTTCAGACCTTCCAGCTTCAGAGAAATTTCACAGATTAGGCAAAAAAATAATAATAAAAAAATAAAAAATCAATCTTTGAAATTTGAATATTCAAGTATTAAAGCTGCTTCATTGTGTATTCTATCTTGTTTTTCCAAAGAAAAATCAAGTATCAAGTACAATAAACAAGAGTAGATTACAAAGCTCATCTTCGTAATGGAGCCTTGACCAGTAATGGCATCTTTACTTCCATGTAAAGATGCTTTCTTGTTATGGGGAACTCCAGACATTCAGCAAAGTTATTACAATATTTGGGAGAATGAAAACTTCACAACATCTGTATTTGGAAGCATAATGCAGAGAATAAGTAAACACTAAGGTGATTCCTGCAGCTTCAATATCTCTAATTATTATGAAGGTCTGCTTTCCTCAAGGGAAAAGATTTACTAAGGAAACTCATGTGAATGTTTAAAAGGAACATTTATAAGTTTCTAGCAACATAAGAGATGCAGCATTTTTTCAGGCTGAAGAAATCAACAAAGAATCCTATAAACTTCATTCTAACTGCTGTTTTCTTAATTTCCTAGAAGAAATAAATAAATTGGTAAGTCTCTTAAGAAAAGAAGCAAAGTTTTTATTCCTAGATTAAACCATCTCGCAATTCTTCAATATTATTCCTAGTAAAACACTCTGGGCTAATTATAAATGCTTCAGTAATAACATGCTTTAAATTAAATAAAGTAATAACTATATTTTGTATTTTGAGAGCTTATGGGCATCCTAAAGATGAATGTATTTAAATTAAATGCATTTAATATAACTTTCCTGAAATATAAATAGTATAACATTAGGCAAATGTTATATATTTTTTCTACAGTTCTTATAATACACAGTAGAAAGTTTCATGTTATTTGAAATGTTACCAGATAATATGTTAGCTGAAAATGGTAAGAAGTATACTTTGAGGAAAATTGGTTAATAAAAATAATATAGGAAATAGGGAGCTTGATATAGCAGTATTCTAATTTATCACTGGATATCTTCCAATTTTTAAAGTACTATTCTTTAGAACTTTAATGAACTTTTGTCTATTACACATTAAAAACTTCCCTACCCTGTCTCAGAAAAGTACAAACATGGATAACATTTATTTGTTATTAATTCTTCAACTGATAATGTTTGGATAAATCTATAATGTTGGATTTTCACCTCAAACTAATTCATTGGTAGAGTTTGGTTCTGGGTGACATTTATCCACCAGAAAGTCTTCAGTATACCACACTGATTTTTATCCAAGCCTGTTCAGTGATAGAATTCTACCGTTGTTTATAACACACACACACACACACACACACACACACACACAGAGAGAGAGAGAGAGAGAGAGAGAGAGAGAGAGAGAGAGAGAGAGAGAGAGAGAGAGATCAATTTATAATATTACATACAGAAACACATTGTATGCATAAAAGCACTTTGATTTATAAGTTTGTTTCTTTTTCTAAAAAAATAATCCAGTATTGTTTTGTAGTTGTTGGTTTAATGGAGGACAATGGAAAAATCAAGTCAGTTGCCTATGTAAATCTTCCAATTATATTTCCCCCAATATGTTGTTGTTCCCTTGTTTATTTGGCAGAATAAGCATTAATATTCTACACAGATTTTATATTATTTTTTACAGACAAATATTATAGTTTTACTGCTTTATTTTGTTTTTTCATTACTAATTGCATTTTTTTCTAATATTCATTGTACTCCACCACTACACATTGTAGCAAAACAAAATATGTTTTTTTGTGACATTTAAAAGAAAGAATGGCACTTAGGATGCAGCAAATAAGTTATTAGGATTTCATGCTTCATGTGGTAATATACCTTCTAAATCTCAGGTAGAAACTAATGTTTGAGCAACAAACATATTAAGTTTCATTGATCTGAAGACAAGTCATCAGGAATCCCTATGAGATTTCAAATCCTCCTGCCTGCAGTCCTAAAGATCTCAAAAGTATATAGCTGAATTGCTACAGGTTTGTTTGTTTCTTTTTTCCTCACTGATTATAATAGGGAAATGAAAATTATGTTTCCTCTGACCAGCTTCACATATATATTACTGTCAAAAGAAACTTATTCCTGCTCTTATAAAATGGAGAAACTTCATTTTGAGAAGTGACTTTTATCTTTATCTTCCATCCCACTTTTCCAGTTATATAATCATGTGATGAATATTTCCTTGGGGTGGTTGGCTAGCAAAAATAGGTATGTCATAGAATGCATGTTCCGTCACTGAAAAGAATGAAAATAAGTGTTGATTTATACTGTAACTTGAGATTATGATTTGTTTTCTTTCATTGTAATTTTATTTATTGTAGTAAAAATCATTTTGCCAGCAATTTATATCTTCTCACTTACTAAGGTTGTATAAAACAGTTTCAGGTGATGAGAATAACCAATTCTAATCTGGTTTATAAACAAAACTTTAGGCTAAATATGGTTAAGAAAGTGTGAACGCCTTTGAAGAGAATTCTGTATGTGCAGTTTGTATTAGAAGCTGTGTAATGTCAAGGAATTTTTTTTACAATTCATTAGAAACAAAAGTTTATTTTTCTTTATCTAAAGTATTTCACTGTTATGTGAAACATTCTGCAGAGTTTACCAGGGAGTTAAGGGCTTCATTTTCTAAAACAAAAATGTGCTAAAACACAACATAATCAGATAGTCATGCATAGTAGTCTTTTAAACATTTACATGTTTCCTGGGAAACATAATTATTTACTAATTTTATTTATTTGTATTGAATGCTTACAGCTAAAGTATCCATGTGAAGAGAGATTGAACTAAGATTCACTAAGAGTCAATATGATTTGATGGCATATAATTCATCCGTCTCTCCATCAATGCTGAGCTCAAATCTGAATTCCTACATGGTTTGAAAACAATGCCAAAACCAGGAAAACAATATTTTCAAAGATAAAATTCACTTCTCAATTCGTTGATTTGAAAGTGTAGAAGTTTGTTGCCATTCCATTTTTTTTCTGTTCCATTCCTAGATGTACTTTGTATTGATGCAATTAACTGCTTATTCTCTCTCCTTTTCTTGAAGTTTTCACGTCATCTGAAAATGGAAACAGAAAATCGAAGTACCACAATCACTTCCTTTGTCCTTTGGGGATTTTCACATAATTTGCCAGTGAATCTCTTCCTCTTCTTTGTATTTCTATTTATTTATGTCCTAACTTTACTGGGAAATGTAGTGATTATGGTTGTTACAAGTCATCTCTCGAGCCCCATGTACTTTTTCCTGGCTCATCTGGCTTTTCTTGATATCTGTTTGTCTTCTGTCACCGTGCCCAAGCTCTTAGAAATTTTGACCGAAAGGCAGACAATTTCATATTCTGTGTGTTTGGGCCAAATGTTCTTTATTATTCTAACAGGAAGCAACAAAGGTTGCATTCTTGCAGTAATGGCCTTTGACCGATTTGCTGCCATTTGCAAACCCCTTCATTATGTACAAATTATGAAGAAAGCATGCTGTAGATGGCTGGTGGGTGGTGCCTGGACAATAAGTTTTTCATATGCTTTTATAAACACATTTTCTGCTTTGAAGCTCAGTTTCTGCAGAGCAAATTTTATCAAGCATTTCAGCTGTGAATTGCCATCTCTATTTGCATTATCTTGCACAGACACACTTTCCAATTGGATACTCTTCTTCATAACTGGTAGTGTCATTGTCATATGTTCATTCAGTTTCATTTTATTTTCCTACATTCATATCATTTCCACTATATTGAAGTCGAACTCTGCAGAAGCAAAAAGAAAAACCTTCTCTACCTGTACTGCTCACCTTATTGTTATGGTTTTGTATTATAGCACTGGATGTTTTAGGTATATGAGACCCAGCTCAGCCTCCTCAATTATTGTGGATGAACTCATCAGTATACAATATAGCATTTCTACACCCATGCTGAACCCGCTTATCTACAGCCTGAAAAACAGGGAAGTGAAGAAAGCCATCAAAAAGCTAATGGGCTACAAATCCTTGATTTCTCATACTGTGTAAAGTGGCTTGATATAAAGCAACCTGATTACTATGCAGATGTTGAACTGAAAAATGAAAATAATGTTTTAGAAAGTTATTCCTCTATTTGTTTCATATAGATGTGGAAGGATAAAATCAGTGGATTTCCTTTGTATAGACATAGTTTAGTAGACTGTTTTCTATGATCAATTGTCATTCAGATAATCTGTTGAAGCCAGATATTTTTAGAATTATTGTCCAAGTGTCTTCTCTGGATGGATCTCAAATGGTTGTTTTGTATAGGAAGGACTGTCAACTTTCTGGTTGTATGATATATAACCATGTATAATGTATGATGTAAATAATGATGTAAATAATATGTGAATTATGATATTGATGGTGATGATTATGATGACAGTCATGAGACTTGCTAGTAGAATGAAACTTTCCCCCCATTTTTAGAACTTTGTATGTATTTTCCCATTTTATTTATTTGTTTGTTTGTTTGTTTGTTTATTTATTCATTCATTTATTTATTTATTTATTTATTTATTTATTTATTTATTCGACTTATATGCTGCCCTTCTTCAAAAGGACTCAGAACTTTGCATGTTTTTTTAGAGAATTTTGTATGTATAGTGTTAAAAGTCAATATTTATTTATTT
>JANHZT010033567.1:0-10360 GCA_032468215.1 Stegonotus admiraltiensis | reverse complement strand
GGTATAGAAATCAAATAAATAAATAAATAAATAAATAAGTAAGTAAGTAAGTAAGTAAGTAAGTAAGTAAGTAAGTTAATTTTTGTGATTCACATTTTGTTTTGTCCCTTCTTTGGCATCCTTTCTTTAATTATTCTATTTCACTATTTCTTCGATGTTAGTGTAATTCTTGTCCCAGGGCCAGTTGTCCAGCAGTGAGGTGGCTGTGGTAAGATGGCTGCAACAAGTTGGCTGCAGCGAGTTGCCGTAGATCTGCTGTCAGGATGATCTCCATTTCAAGCGATTTCCAAATGAACAAGTGACCACAAGGCAGCACAGAAAGGCAGCTAATATGATATCTGAGAGCAATTGCTTGTTATTTGCATGCTACTTATGTACAAC
Organism: Stegonotus admiraltiensis; assembly: GCA_032468215.1. Taxonomy (NCBI): domain Eukaryota; kingdom Metazoa; phylum Chordata; class Lepidosauria; order Squamata; family Colubridae; genus Stegonotus; species Stegonotus admiraltiensis. Next base: position 9,979 of record JANHZT010033567.1, on the reverse strand, counting down.
TTGTATGGGGAAAGATCTGAAATTTCACTACACATAAAAAAAAACCTATAATGTACTGCTTCAACCAAAAGTTTTGGAGAGCAAGAAGAAAAATAAAGCCTGACATAATATGATGTCCATGAAGATTCCAGTATATGTCAAGGTTGAACCACTTTTGGGTCTTATCGCTATTCAATTTGCCACAGAACTAGGGGGAGGGAAGGGTGAGAAAGAATGCAGATGCTCCAGAAACAGACTGTGAGAGTCAAGACCCACCAAGGTCACAGATGAAATGAACAAAGGAATGAACTGTTCTTAAAACAAAAGGACGATTCATAATGACAATGTGACCAATGTGGGGTGGGGAGAAGAGGAAATTATTGTTTAACTATACAAACATTGTGCGGGAAAAACCAGAGTTGGTCTTGATTCCTCAGTTCCGAAATTGTGTATCCAATAAAGTTGTGCCTTTGGAATTGCAAAGTTCCTGAGAGTGCCTGCTTTACTTGGGTTTGATAGTCGGACTGTTGATAGTAGTTGTAGTTCAACAGTACCAGTTCCATGATCCAAAACAGATACAAGACTTTTTTTTCTGTAGTGATGTCAGCAGGTAATATTTTATATAAATCACCAAAAAGAATGGCCAATTCACAGAGGACTAAAACATTAGCCTTGTTAACAATTACTGTACTTTGATTTCCTTCCCTATAAACTTTCCATACTAGTGTTTCTTAGCTAGTGACAGTGCAGAGAAAATTTGCTCTATCTGAAGAGAAACAGAAATTTTCAAAGAACTTGGGAAACATGCAAACACTGCTCATGCACTTGTTTGAAAAGAGGAGGGCTTACGTAAGGTAGATGGGAAATCTTTTCCTCCATCCTCCATATGGTCCCCTCATTTTTAAAATGTCGTAGGAGTTTGAAGCAGGCAGGAAGTTCATCCATTCTGTAGCTGTTGAAAAAGATGCATCTGCTCTGCTCTCTCCTGATTTTTAATTGCCAGAGAGAAGGATGGGTACCAAGGATACGAATGAGCTTACAGTGATGGATACATAATATATGCCTGCTCTGTAAAGTAGGATTTTAATTTACTTGATTACATGGTATCCAACTATTATTATCACAAAGCAGGAAAGCTTTTACTTTAATTTTAATCAGCAATGTCCTTATTGTGGTGATGCATGAAGACTTTTGATTTCATGTTGATCGAAGTCAACAATATTTTAAATAATATAGGAAAGTTTCAATTTCCAGTTTGGGGTAATAATGAAGCAAATAAAAAGTCTCCCTGGAGTAATGATATTTTCCTGTTTACAGTTAATAATTAATTCACATTAAAAACTACAATCCTATATTTTCTAGAAAAACATTTGGAGGCCTCTAAGAGTTTTAAGGGTTAATGTGGACATGGTATGAAAAACGTGTTAATAAAACTTACTATAAGAAAACAACTCACTTTGTTGTTAGATCAGAAATGGGTTATGGTTTGGTTTCTAGGAGCCAAATCAATACTATTCTATAAGAGGAAAACAAAGATACAAAATGGAATTGGCTATATATATATATATAGGTGGGGCTGCATTTACAGGTAGACCTCGTTTTATGACAACTGAACCCACAATTTCTGATGCTAAGCAAAACAGCATTAAATGAGTTTTGCCTTATTTAGCAATCTTTCTTGCCCCAGTTAAGTGAATCACTGCAGTTGTTAGATTAGTAACAGGGTTGTTAAGTGAATTTGGCTTCCTCATTGACTTTGCTTGTCAGAAGGTTACAAAAGGTGATCACATGACCCCGGGACACTGCAACCATCATAAATATGAATCAGTTGCCAAGCATCCAAATTTTGATCACCTAACCATGGGGATGCTCCAATGGTTGTGTGAAAAATGGTCATAAGTCACTTTTTTCACTGCCGTTGTAACCTTAAACAGTCACTAAACGTTTGTAAATTGAGGGCTATCTGTATTGTTTATTTTTTCTAGATAGTTTGCACTGGGTTTTGTAAACTATGGTTTAATATGCCTCAAAAATTATGAAATCATGCTGCTGAATGATTACACCTTTGTCTCGAAGAGATATATAAAAATCACTATACAGGAAATTACAGCTGTAGAGCTACAGTGGTGCAGCCTTGGACTAAATAACTCATGCCAAGATCTTTCCCATCATTGCACAATGTCACAATGAAAAACCATGTACATCAAAACTGAATTTCTCATGACATTTTCTTGCATGAAAAGGTATTCTGTGATTAAGCAATAATACAAAGAGAAAAATAATACATACAGTACTTGTAATGCCATCCAAATAAGCTGGATTTAGTGGCAGTCTTTGTGGCCGAACTTATCTGGAAGGAACCAAGTTAAAGAAGGCAACTTGGAGGCACTGATCTTTGTCTTTCCCGCATCCCAGCTATGGAACAATCACAACCCAAAGGTCATTTTTTGGTTTGATCAAACCAAAGAGCACACAATTAAGAGGGTCAATCCCTTATTCTAATATCGTATCAGACCAGAACAGTTACTAGAATTATTGTACTGCAGTAGTACTTGCTGCTGCTTGATTTCTACCTTAGTTAAACTTGGAAGCAAGAAAATCTCAAGACCTACCTTCATATTCTGCATTTCTGCCTGTATTAATTCTAATGATCAATATAATCATGCAAAATCCTCCCACTTCATATGAATAAATGACCTCAAAACTGCTGTGGCAGAAATTAAATGCAGCAAATTGTTGTTCAAATTAGTTTGTGTTAAATGAACTTGGTGTCACTAATACTGCATATTGTACATTTTTGTGCAGTATATGTGCTTAAAAGCAAGCTGAAGGAAGATAGCCACCATTCCAAATACAGCAACTTTAAATTTGGAACCATGTAACATATTCCATGAATTTATACATAGAAGTTTCATAACTTATAACTGGATACCCTTCTATTGGTAGAAGCAAACAGGGTTGTAATTTAGGCAATTTAAAGGTCTTCCTCTGTCAGATGCGTATGGATTGCAGCTCCCAAAGAATTCGGAGCGCCAAATTAGTTTTTTTTTTTAAACGTAATGCTGCTTGCAATTTTTTGTAAAAGTCCATTTAGTGCGTTTAACCTGCTGGTGGCTATCTCCAAATGCCGGTGGTCAACAAATTAGTCTGGGTCAAGGTTTTTTTGGGGGGGGGGTTTTTAAGCAAGAGAACTAAAAACTCCAAACTACAGGATTCACAATGAGAGTAAACTCGGTTTTTCTCTTAGGAAGAGTCGCAGCTTTTCTGATGCGACCTTCTTAAACTTTTCAGGCGAAAGCGATTCGGAGGGGGTCCAGATCAGAAAACAGTTTCCCTCTGCTTTCTCCTTTGTTTCCTCCCAAGAACCGCTGCGGCCATCCCGCCCTTAATCCAGTGCCTTTCAGATGCGCTGGGTACCACGTGCCAGGGTGGCCGCACATGATGGGAATTGCGTTACAAGACAACTGGGGGACACTGAATTGAGAAAAGCTACGCTGAACATTCCTGCAACGGAAGGGTGTTCCGTTTGCTTTGCCTCTCTTTTCGCCATTAGAAAAGAAAAACAGGGCAGAAACAACAAGCGCACATACTTGGTCTACGCAGCCTCTCTTCTTCCTCCTGTAGGCTCGGAAGAGGAAGAGGAGGATCCTACTGCCATTAGGAAGTAAACACAGTTACTGTGCGTAAATATATGGGGCAGTGGCGCCATCTCTTGGTTCTAGGTGATAAACGCCTTTTTTTTTTTGCTTTGATTTATATGCCGCCCTTCTCCGGAGGCTCAGGGCGGCTTACAATGTGTTAAGCAATAGCCTTCATAATTCTGTATATTTATACAAAGCCAGCTTATTGCCCCTCACTATCTGGGCCTTCAAAATAATGGCTTTTTTTCATAAGTATTGTGTGTACTTTCTTATAGGGAACTTGTTCTCCGGAACGGAATTCCGAGATAGCTATCTAACCTAGCAACATTTACACTGAATAAAGGCAGATGCAAAGGCTGTGAAAACTTTGGGGAAGAATCTAAAGTGGACGCTCCCTCGAAGCAGCAAAATAAAGAACTTACCAATAAAGGAGAATATTTGTAGCTCAGGGTTGAATTAAACTGGCAACAAACCTCACTTCTTGCTAGCACATCCCCTCCATCCGGGAGGGGATGTGCCCTCTCAGGCAATTCCCTCACTGAAGAGGTGGCAGAAAAAAAGATTTCCAAACCCTAAGGCCTGATTGTGACTCACAAATGATTCTGCCCAGTTGGCCACTAAGGCAGAATATGTTGCACTGGTGATCTCATTAGTAGGAGTCCCAGGATTCATTGTGTGCAATTTCAAAAATGTTAATAGCCTGGATTGCACACTGGCTAACTCCAATTTGACCTCACAAACCTTGGATGCACTAAACTAAGAGTTAAGGCAGGTTCAGGAAGCTACCCTTGAAAATGGGCAGCCAGTAGTTACTTACTAAAGCAAAACCGTGGCTGTGAAGAATTTTGGGGCATGTACTTGTTTCAAATCTGACTGGAAGCTCACAGAAAGTGGCATCAAACATCTGAAAATAATTGGCATGGAATATTGGATATTATAAATTGCTTTTTCACTTAACAAAACTTTTGCCCTAGCTTCTAGACCTTCATGGGTTGAAAGCTCTCCTTTTGGGAGCCACTACATGGATCCTTTTCTGCTGCCTCTATCAATGCCTTCCCCTTTGCATTAACAGTTTGATCAATTCTTAATCTTTTGCTAGTATAAGTGTGTATCACCCACACTTATTATGGCAAAAAGGGGAGAACAGTGGGAAGCTCACCTCCTAGAAGAATGAAATATTTTAGGAAATATTAAAAAAGGCAGAATATTATATTTCTCCAGAGGAGAAATGGAGAAACATGTTCTTAGAGGCAGAAAGCAGCCCAGAGCCTTACTTAATAGCCCACAGCAGATGCCAGCACTTAAGAAGGTAAAGAGCTTATTGAAAGAGGAAGTGAACTATCTAGATGGCTTCATTCATACGCAAAGCAAATACTGCTGGCAGAAGTCCATTCAAGACAGGATATTTCAAAATACCTTACAGCAAAGTTTGACAGCTAAACAAAAGCTGAGTAATAGGATTATAACAAGAGCCCCTCACCCAAAATCCAGCACAGGACATAAACCATCAGCCACAATGGGAATTGCCCAACACCCTCTTTAGAAACCCATATTGCACAAATTCCAAACTTCAAAAACACAGAACCATATCAGAACCATTCCTCTCACTCAACCATTTGATCAGCTGCCCCAGAACCACAAACCCTGGTGGTTCTGTTCATCAATAAATGGAATCTTTTTTCCAATCAGCCCCCAGCCTCCATTTTATTTCTAGTGCCTTTCTCCTGGCTTGGAACTGAACCAGATGAATACTTCTTCCAACACTGCCATACCCTGATACCATAAAATCTTTATTTTGTATTGAAAATATTTAATTGTGCTGACAATAGCATTCAGTTTTCTCCAATCTGTATAGGTTAATGGGGCCATGCTGCCATTTTACCCCTAGGTGAGTTCCTTTATAAAATCTGGGGGCTTATTTGTGGCTTTATGCATCATGGAAAACTAAAGTGATCTTCCATGTAAATTTTCAAGAACCATATCCTCCAATGCTAGCTGAGATGCTATCTACGCATCTCAGCTGGCTATACTGTAGCTGCTTTGGTTATGATCTGAGCTACTCTATTCTATCAATGTATTACAGTCAATGAGCATAATTTTAAGACAATTAAAAGAAGATAAGCCAAAATAATGCAAAATAATACAATATTTAAAAAAATCTAATAGAATTCAAATTACTGCACTACTGAATATTAGCAAATGACAAAAACACAAAAGTAATAAAATGATTAAAATTTGAAAATATATAATAATGAACTGGAGTCTTTGGAATCTCTTATTGCAGAGAAGATAAACTTATTAAAAAAACAGATAGTCCGTGCTTAATGATCATTTAGTGACCATTCGAAGTTACGGCAGCACTAAACAAATGGTATTTACACTCAGTTCCCAAAGTTACATCTCTTGCAGCATTCCCATGCTCATCCGATTAAAATTTGGGCTCTTAGCAGCCCACTTGCACTTACGACTGCAATGGTGTCTCAACTTCTCCCCTCCCCCTAGCCTATTTCCACCTCCTCTTGCTCTTTTGGACACCCTGCACAGCAGTACTCTTTGTTGGTGGTATCAATGGGATTGAAATAGAGGCTCACAATCTTCAGCAGTCTTAGTTGGGATCTGCAACCCTCAGGCATCTTCTTCAGCCCCTGTGCCACTGGCATTGTCACTGCCCCCGAGAAGTGTCATCTGAAGCCCATGCCATGGCCTGCACCTTCAGCACCACAGTATAAAGCCCCAGCCACCCCACACCTTGGGCTTCACTGGCCTTTTCTGTGTCCAGTAGATTTTCACACACTTCCATCTCTCACTGCTGATGAGATGCATTGTGCACAGCTTCTGCCTGTGCCTTCTTCCTGGCGCTGTGTGTGCTGTTCTCCAAAATGCAGGAAGAACCTTAAAAAGTCCGTGTATGATTTGGAGAATGTTAGGTGCAATTTGGAGAACAGTATACACAGTTTGTGTGGTGGTTAAGGCTTCAGGCTAGAAACCTGGAGACATGAGTTCTAATCCAGACTTAGGACCAGTCGCTCCTTCTCAGCTCTAGGAAGGAGCCCATGACAAACCACTTTTAAAATCTTGCCAAAAAAACTGCAGGACCTTATCCATATTGTTGCCAAGATTCAAGAATCAAAGGCACTAAATAAAGAAACCATCCCATCCATAAACTAATCTGCACCTGCAGATTCTGTTTTCTTTCTTATCCAGAAATCATCTATACACGTTCTTTTTTTAAAAGAAAAGAAAAGAAAAAGGGTAGATCAGATGGAAAGGGGAAAATGGAAAAAGTAGCCAAAATGGGATTGCGAAGACAGGGAACAAATGAGGGGGGGGAAAACCCAGTTAGAAATCAGGTAAGGAAAGATAGTAAAAGGAAGTGTCAGCTCTGCCTGGTTCAGCTTGGCATCTCACAGGCATCCTGACATCAAAAGCTGGAAGGGGGGAGAAGGGAGGATGAAAGAGTGAAATGGCAATAAAGCTTTGTATGTACATGATGGGAAATTGGGAGGGGAGAATGACAGGTGATAAGGACTAGAGCAGCCAGATCCTTTTTGTACCAGCTTCCCATGACCAGGCACCCTGAGAAATATGTGGATTACCCTCAAACATCTCAGAGGCCTCAAAACATCTTGGTGAGCTTCTTTTGGCTGGAAATGGACTGGTCATGGAGGGGAGGGTTGGGCTGTGGGCAAACCTACACCTTTTTTTGCATCTAGCGAGCATGGGAGATTTCAGAGCTGGTTTGACTGTACTGCAAACAACACCTTTGCTTTAACCAAGTGGATTCAAGGGCCTTTCTTTCTTAAGGGATCGGATTGGGGCAGGTCTAACAGGAATGGCAGGAAAGAAATGAGAGAGAAGCTTTTAAATTCAGTAGGCAAGCACATTTTCCAAAGCCCTTGGCTTATTTCCCATTGGTTTCAGCCTTTAAATTTTACTTTTTGCTCTTAATAGTCACTTTCTATTACAAAAGCACAATCAAGGAACAAGCTATTGGAATCTCTTTCTTCTCTTTGTCATATAAGCACTAAACAGCTGAATTGTAGCTATGATATAATGTCTTGGCCTAGAGAAGGTACCAGAGGATTCTCTTGCTTTCCTAGCAAGAAGAGATCCTTTGCCAAGAGCCTCTCACCATCTCCAGTTGCCAAAAAAGGAATGACAAAGACTTGGACAGGGAAAAATGCTACTTTTGCTGGCTCAGCTTCAACATATTGAAGTGTAACAAGAAAAGGTAGTTTTAGCAGTGTTCAATCCATGTTCTGGTCATTCAACTTAATGAGAAATAAGACAACTATTCTTAGATGAGAATCTTACAAATACACAATCTGTACTGCAGCATCTATTATTATAATGCATGAATTTGTTGTGTGTCTGTAGACATGTAAAGGTAATCCTCGACTTACAACAGTTCATTTACTGACCAAAGTTACAATGGCACTGAAAAAAGTGACTTATGACCATTTTTCACACTTACAGCTGTTGTAGCATCCCCATGGTCATGTGATCAAAATTCAGATGCTTGCCAACTGACTCATATTTATGATAGTTGCAGTGTCCTGAGGTCGTGTGATCCCCACTTACAAACTTCTGACAAGAAAAATCAATGGGGAAGCCAGATTCACTTAACCATGTTGCTAACTTAGCAACCTCAGTAATTTTTTTAACAACTGTGGCAAGAAAGGTCACAAAATGGAGTAAAATTCACTTAACAAATGTCTCACTTAGCAACAGAATTTTTGGGCTCAATTGTGGTTGTAAGTTCAGGTCTACCTGTGTATTTTATGTGTATGTGTATGTGTATGTGTGCATATATCCATGTTTAGCCAATCCAAAAGTCTAGGAGAGAGAGAGACAGGGAAAGAGAGTTTACAAGAGCCTTGGTTGCGTAGCAGACTAATGTACTGTTAACTAGCACCAGCTGCCTGCAATTACTGCAAGTTCGAATCTCACCAGGCTCAAGGTTCACTCAGCCTTCCATCCTTTCAAGGTAGGTAAAATGAGGACCTGGATTGTGGGGGCAATAAGCTGACTTTGTATAAAAAAGAAAACTGCTTAGGGGGGGCCAAAAACCCTACTAAGCAGGTATATACAAAAGTATGAAGGCTATTTCTTAATGCATTGTAAGCCGCCCTGAGTCTTCGGAGAAGGGAGGCATATAAATTGAACCAATAAACAAACAAACAAACAAACAAACAAACAAATTTTTAACACAGCAGCTATAGCCACAGCAAAGTTGGCAAATCTTGTTTGTGATATAATAATTTCCACTTGGGCTCAATAGATAGCAAGATCAACAGCAACTTCCAAGCAGAATAGCAATTCTATTGAGCATCTTGTTTGTTAGTTGCCAGGGCAAATGGTAAGAATATAAATGGGCTGAAAAAATCAGCAGATATGTTTAGATATAGTCTACTTAAAATGCTTTGACACACAGGAATTCTGGGATAAGAAAGATTTTGTTCCTTTGGATAATGAAAAATAGAAGGTTTTTTTATGTTTTTGTCACTCGTAGCTTTTGTATCAATTATAAGTTTAGGGACCATGTTTCTCTAACATATGCCATGTTTCTGGCATATGTTAGAGCAGGTAGCACACACTGATTGAAAACATTTCTCTTCAGGCATACGGGGAGGTTGTTCTTGAAAATTATGCTTAGCCTGCTGAATGCCTGCCAACCACATTTAACACGCCATTCAATTTCCTTTATTGTATCACCTTCCATTGAAATCTGTTGGCCAAGGTATGGCCTATGTCTAGTTCTTCTCCAGATATATATATATTTTCTTTCTTTGGTGAATTTATTGAATATAACCTGACTCTTTTTCAGGTTTATTTTTAAGCCAAATGGTTCTCCTGCTTTGTGCAGCTCTTGTATGTGTCTTTGTAGCTCTTCTGGGTCTTGTGAGAAGAGAAAAATATCATCTGTAATTCTTAAGTGATTTAAATAGGCGCCATTAATTTTTATTCCATTTTTGCCCAATCTAGTTTGCGAAATATTTCTTCACAGCAGGCTGAGAAAAGAATAGGTGATATTGTATCACCTTGTCATATACCTTGTTCTATGTTGATTTCCAGTTTAAGATTAGTAAGGCAAATCGTCACCATTGTTTTTGCATATATTTATTTATTTATTCATTCATTCATTCATTCATTCATTCATTCATTCATTTATTTATTTTATTGGATTTATATACCGCCCTTCTCCCGAACGACTCAGGGCGGTGAACAGCCAGCAGTTAACATATCATATAGGTTTAAGAACAGTTAAAATAAATTACATTGATTTGGTACATGTATTAAACCCCAGATTAAATCAAATGTAAATTATTTAATCTCCCCATATAGAATCAGTTTATTTA
>JANHZT010033344.1:0-10376 GCA_032468215.1 Stegonotus admiraltiensis | reverse complement strand
TTCTGTATATTTATACAAAGTCAGCTTCTTGCCCCCCACAATCTGGGTCCTCATTTTACCCACCTTAGAAAGGATGGTAGGCTGAGTTGACCCACGATTTGAAAATGTTGCTTACCTTCAAACATTATGGGTGTGGGTGGTGCAGGGCTTTGAGGTCTAAGTGAAGATGTGACTTCTCTCTTTAAAAGTGTTTTGGGGAGTGATAATTCTATTGTTACTGGGTTGATGATTCTGGTGATTGGGAATGGTCCCACGAACTTTGGACCTAGTTTCTTTGTGGGTTGTGTTCGCAAGAATTTTGTGATAAGTATACTCTTCTACTTGAAAAGGTTTTGCTTGTGTTCTTTTCTTGTCTGCTTGGTGTTTAAATGTTTCTCTAGCGTCTTCTAATGCTAATTTGACTACAGGCCATGTGTTTTGTAGGGTGTCCATCCATTCCTTCAGGGAGGGAATGGTGGGTGTTTCTGTTGGTAGTTCTGGCATGGGGGTGAAATCTTGGCCTGTAGCTATTTTAAAAGGGATGTAGCACGTGCTAGAGTGTACTGAGTTATTGAATGCCACCTCTGCTAAAGGTAATACTTCAGTCCAGATGTCTTGTTGATAATTAATAAAACATCTTAAATATTGTTCTAGCACCCCGTTAATTCTCTTACAGCCTCGATTGGTCATCGGATGATGGGAGGAGCTTAAGCCTTGGGCGGTTCCAAGTAGTGTTAGGAATGCCCTCCAAAGTTTTGAGGGCGACAGGACCCCCCTGTCAGAAATAATTCTTTGTGGAGCTCCATGTAAGTGATAAATGTGTATCAGGAATAGTTTTGCTAAGCTTTTGGCTGTTGGGATCTTTTGGCAAGGAATAAAATGAGCTTGTTTAGAAAATAGGTCTTTAATGACCAAAAAAACCCAGTGTTCCCTGCGCTTTCCCGCAATTCTATGATAAAGTCCATAGAGATCTCTCTCCAGGGTGCTGAAGGTTCAGCTATCGTTTGTAAAAGTCCCAGGGTTTTTCCTTGCCCTCTCTTTGCTGCAGCGCAAATGGGGCAGCTAGCCACATAGTTTTCGATGTCCCTTCTCAGTGATGGCCACCAGAATTGCCTTTTGATGAGGTGCAATGTTTTGAGAAATCCAAAGTGGGCAGCCAATTTAAAGTCATGGCAGCATTTCATAAGGTTCAATCTTTGACATATATAATTTCCACCCATGCTAAGTCATCTTTGATGAGACAAAAGTTTTTGTGGTTTAGGAACCGTTCGTTGGTGCTTAAGGCTTGCTTAAATGCTTGGGTGATTGCGTTATCAGGGATCCCTTCTCGTTTGGCTTGTAATCTAGTGATTACCTTAGCTGCTAATTGGCTATCTTGAAGGATCGGTCTGATTACTTGGGGTTTTGCGCTGTTGTATTGTGGCTTCCTTGTTAGGGCATCTGCTAAGAAGTTCCCCACCCCCCAGGGAAATACTTAAGGGTAAAGTCAAATCATTTGAAATATTGAGTCCACCTGACTTGTCTTCTGGAGAGTTTCCTTGGGGTTTTTAAAACTTCCAAATTTTTGTGATCAGTCCAGACTTCCTTCTAAAAAATGCATTTAAGCAAAATTTAAAATACTAAAAGGATTTTACTTCCTTCTAAAAAATGTCTCCATGTAAGAAGTGCCCAGCGAACTGCATAAGCTTCCTTTTCCCAAATAGCCTACCTTTGCTCAGTCTCTGTTAGTTTTTTGGACATGTAGGTAAAGGGCTGAAGCTGTCCCTGCTCATTTGTTTATAGCAAGACTGCCCCTATTGCCACTGTTGTGACCTAGGCTTACTGAGTCACTACAATACACAATTAGTTCCCCCAAAAAACTGTTTTATTGTAACAGCTGAGAATTACGTTCATTCCCAGCTGAGTCCCAATTAGTTGCAAAAAAGTCCTACGGAAGAAGTCCTTTGGGATAATCACCAACTTTTATCTTCTTTGACACCCTGCCAAAGGCCTTACTTGGCAAAGCCTCACAGAGTTCAGAAACAAACAAACAAGAGATGCCGACTGAAAACAGAGTTAGTAACGTTGCTTTTCTGCAAAAAGGCCCAAGTGCCTTTGTTTCTCTTTTAAGCCTTATGGGAGGGGCCAATCATTTCCTGGTCTTACTCCCGAATCATCCCTTTTGCTTTAGCTGCTCTTGCCTTCTGGCAGCTTTGTGCATACGTGCACTAGGAACAGGCTCCTCCTGTTCCTCTGCGTCTCTGCTGTCTGACTCTGCGGGCTCCGGAGTCCGTGCATCACTCGCAGATGGCCCTGGCCCCATCTCTGCCTCTGATGCAGACCCCTTGTCTGGGCCTTCCCCAGACTCCAGGACTGGCCCATGTTTCTCTCCAGCCTCCTCACTGTCGGACTCTGCTTCCAGCTCCGCGGGCTGCTGGTGGATCACAACAGCCATATCACTTGCATCCACTTGTATTACAAATGGTTTCTCTGGGTGCTTTAAAACTGGTTCAGCCGAAAAAAGCCACTTGAGTTTCTTAAATGCTGCTTGGCATTCCATTGTCCAGTTCAACAGCAGTTTGAGCTTTGGTTTCCCCTCCCCTTTTGTCTTTAGGAGGTTGGTTATGGGAAGGGCAATTTGAGCAAAGGCGGGAATAAATTGGTGGTAAAAGTTAGCAAATCCCAGGAAGCTTTGTAGTTGCTTGCGTGTGCGGGGTGTTTCCCAATCAATTACAGCTTGGACTTTTTGGAGATCCATTTCTATGCCTTGGTGTGAAATGTGATATCCCAGGTAGTCAATCTTTTCCTGGTGGAATTCACACTTAGAGAGCTTGGCATAGAGCTTTGCTGCGCGGAGTATGTTTAGGACCGCCCTGAGTAATTTTACATGTTCTTCCTTTGTTTTAATATAGATTAAAATGTCGTTCAGGTAAACCAGGACCCCTTTATATAAATATTCATGGAGTACTTCATTTATTAACTGCATGAATATGGCTGCGGCTCCTTGTAATCCAAAAGAAAGTATCTTAAATTGGTAGCAGCCAAGTGGTGTGTTAAACGTTTTCTACTCGTCCCCTTCCCTTATTCTTATTTGATAAGATGCCTCTCTCAGGTCTAGCTTTGAGAAGACTTTTCCTTGGGAGAGGTTTGCCAGCACGTCCTTCATAAAGGGAAGGGGTACATGTTTTCTACACTTATTGTATTTAAATTTCTATAATCCACACATAATCTCATAGAGCTATCTTTTTTTTCTCTGAAAAGTACTGGGGCTGCAAGTTTTGGGTGTGCTGGTTCAGTGAACCCTCTTTTCAGGTTTTTGTCAATGAAAGTTCTTAACTCCCTCAGTTCTCTAGGAGACATACAATATATCTTTGGTTTGGGGAGCTTTTCTCCTGGAAGGATTTCGATTGCACAGTCAGTAGTGCGGTGGAGGGGGAGTTCATTGGATGCTGTTTCACTGAAAACCTCAGCTAGGTCTCTGTATTTCTTTGGTATATCCCCGTTTGGCGTTCCCCAACCGGGCATTGCCGCTTCATGGTCAACCCCCCCCTCGGCCCCCCTTTTGGTCATCAGCAAAAGTTACACTGTAGCTGAAACCTGATCGACCCTTGTTTCCAGTCAATTTTTTCAGCCATGCTAAGCCCAATACTAGTGGCCATTCTATGCTGGGTGCCACCACAAATGCTAGTGTCTCTTTGTGATTATCCATAGTTATTTGTAGGGGCTTGGTGGCAAACATGGCAGGTTCTCCCCTGGATATTGATCCATCTAGTTGGCAAAATGCAATTGGGTTTCTTAGCCTTCTTAGATTTATTCCCAGTTTCGCTACTAGGATGGGACTTACAAGGCAACGGGTGCACCCCGAATCTAGAAAAGCAGAGAGTTTTACTTCTCTGTCCTGACTGGGTATAAACAGTCTTAAGGGGAGGGTAAGCAGTTCAATTGGGTTGCTTACCAGTGGCTTGTCTTCTGGGTCGCTTTCAGTGAAAGTTGGTGTCTCCGTTTGTATTTCTGGAGTTTTAGTCCCCACAGGGTGAGGGTCCTGAAACTCAATGGTTGCCTTGCTTTGTAGGGCAGTTTCCTTCCCTCTGGAGCTTGGCTTTGTGGGTTTCCCCCCTGACAAGTCGTCTGGTTTTCTTGCTGGCATCTTTGAGCGGCACTCCGCAGCATGGTGCCCCTCCTTTCCACACTTAAAGCATGCTGATGACCTTGGTGTGAATGGGGGTGGAAATCTGAATTACTCTCTTTTCCCCTGGGGTGGGGATTTCTTCCAACTTTGGCCTGATCGGTACGGGTTCCTAGCTATGTCGATCTCAGCTTCCTCTGCGGTAAGGTACCACTCAGGCAAGTGATCCAGCTCTCCTCTAGCGACGCAGGCATTGTGGAGGTCATTGTTTAATCCATCTTTGAAACAGCTCACTAGGATGCCTTCGGGCCAGTCGACGCGACAGGCCAGGTCCCGGAACTCCTCAGTATATTCGGCTATGGATCGTCGCCCTTGCGACTTTGATTCGCTCTCAGGCCTTCTGGTGTGCTAGGGGGTCCTCCAAGCAGCGACACAGGGCAATCATGAATCTGTCGAGATTTCTTAACTCTGCTGTGTCCACGTGTCCATGCATCTGGCCACGGCTCCTTCTAAGGCGAGCGTCATGACTCACACTCGAGCGTCATGGGTTTGAAATGCGTGCCTGTATTCTTGCATGAAGGTGAGTACATGCACCATGAAGAACATCAGCGGGTCTCCATCGAATTTCACTCTTAAAGGTGGTGCATCCCTCTCAAACTGCGGGGCCCTGGGCTGACCTGATATATTCATGGCCACCCGGATTGCAGGAGGGAGGTTCACTGCAGTGGCAGCTATGCCAGCGGCATTGGCTTGACCCCCTGTGGTGGGATCTGGGGTAGTCACTCAGGTGTCATCTGCAGCGGCTGCAGCTTCTGCCCCTCTCTGTGGCGGTTCTGGTTCTCCTCTCAGGTTGATGTTTTCCAGTGCCTCTGTTATCAGCCGATTGATGTGGAGCTTCAGCCAGTCCTCCCTCTGGTTTCTTCGAAAGTTTCTTCTTGATCGGATAGGGCTTCCAACACTAGCTTCCAGCCATGATTCCAACTGCGTTGGGTTAGGGTGACTCCTCGGGTTCTTCCATCCCAGCTGTGTCTCCTTTTTTCAATCCTGAACAACCAGCGAGGTTTCTGGAGTCCTCTCGGGGCGTCCCCATCTCCATGACTGGGTATAAGGACCATGCTTCTGGTTGTGTAATAGTGGAGATATCTGGTCAGCATTTGGTTCCTCCTTGTTCGCTGCTTTGCTCAGCCATCATTGCAAGATCCCCACAGTAGAGCAAAAATATGCTTTTCCAGGTTGACCTAACTTTGCAGAGTTTATGTGATGCCCTGCCTCTCCTCCTTTCCCAAGAAAGTATAGACTCTTGAAATGTAGTGTTTCAAAAGGAACCTTTTATTGAGAAGAAGTGATAGCAGGACAAAGGCAAAGCAGACTCTAAATCCCCCCCCAAGCTATACAGTTAGAAATAGGATTTTAGAGCTCCTCTCTCCAGTCTGATGTGGATTCAGCCAATCCACAGGTGTGAAGATGTTATTGTAACAGCTGTCCTGAGAAACAGATAAGGAGCTGTTCCCAGGGTCTTCTTCTGCTTCCAGCAAACTGAAACAATTCACATGGCCTTCTTATTACATTCCACAAAAGATGAGAATACTCCAGCTGCTTAGGCACCAGGATAAAGGTTATAAAATACAGCTTGTCCCCATGCTCCCCCCTCCTTCCATTTGAATGACAGTGTCATTTTAGGGATCTGACCGAGTTGCAACATTGCTTTAAACAGCTAGCAGTTATTTGCCACAAGGTGGGCAATGATTCTTTGTAACTGTTAAAAGCACTCTTACAGAAAATATGGTTGAACCAATGTTAATAAAACAGAGACAAAAATTTCTATGGAGATATATGATCTCTGAAATAGCATTTTCCCCTATTCATGACCAGTCTTTTTTTCCTCTTTTCCTGGCCATAGAATACAGGAAAGCCTCTTTTACTAGCTAACCGAGAAGGACTTTTTCAAAGAGCATTTGAAATTAGGACCAGAAATTAAGGCATAATGCCTAATCCTACTTTATTAGGTGAAAATGGTATGTAAGAGAGAAACAAAGCTTCCAAAGCACAGGAATAATGGATGGAAACTGAACAAGGAGAGATTCAACCTGGAAATAAGGAGAAATTTTCTGACAGAGCAATCAACCAATGGAACAGCTTGCCTTTAGAAGTTGTGGGAGCTTCATCACTGGGAACTTTCAAGAAGAGACGTCATGTGATGTATCACAACTTTTCCCCCCTTCACTAAAACGAGGGTGGGCATGGCCAGCATGTGATGCATCTGGCCTGCGGGCTGCAAGTTTAACACCTGTTGTGTATGGTCTTCTGCTTCGGTGGGGGGTTGGTCTAGATGACCTACAAGATCCCTTCCAATTCTGTTAAATCTGTTAATCTGTAAAAGCTGGTAGTCTGAAATTTATGCTTTAAGGATGTAAATATAGGATGTAGGTAAGATAAGAAATTTTAAAGTTAATGAAATGAAATTTATAGTATGTTCATCCAGTTGGAAAAAGCAGCTAGGAAAGGTTTATTTCCTGTACTCATGTCTTGTAAATAAAAAGGAGATTTTGAAGGCTATAGTAATTGAGGCAGAATATGTAGCTGAGGGTTTATAGAGAATTCTAGAAAGCAAAGATTGACTGAATTATAATTGTGTGGGGTAAGGACTGTCAAAGGGCATAGAAAACTGGTGGTAAAACTGCACTTGAGTAAATATTATGCTTAAAATGTTTGTGACATATCCAATTAGAACTATCAGTTAACAGATAATCTGAATCTGGAAAATTAGTGAGATCTGGCATAGAAATATATAATTAGAAGTAATCAGTGTATGGATATAACAAATACTGGTATTCAGTAGCATCAGGCGTATATGTGCTTGTGCATGTCTCCTCACTTACATGCAGAGAATAAGGGACCAAAGTGATCAGAAAGGAATAAATGGGGAATTTCATAGAACTTTCCTCAAAGCATTGTAGAATATGAGTTAAAATTTGCTTCTAAAGTATGGAATTTTGATTTACGTTTCTTTAATATATTTTGCAGTTGTTTCTAAACCAAATGATTGCATTTTCCCATATGATTTCAAGGAAATCGCTAAACAAAAGGTAAGCTTGTTTTTTTTAACTCATTGCTTTGCATTCTGTAACCTTTCCTTTAGAAAAAAAAAATAGTCTTATGGTGACAAAGGTTCTTTCCACTAGATCAGTGGCCGCCAACCTTTTGGGCACCAGGGACTGTTTCCGTGGAAAGAGGTTTTCCGCAAACTAGAAGGGGTGTGGTTTTGCATGCTGCTTGCGTTCTGTGGGTGGGGCTTCACTTGTTTGTGCGGCCCAGTTTTTGGCATGCCACAGACTGGTGTTTGTCCATGGACCGGGGGTTGAGGACCCCTGCACTAGATTGTGATCAAAATGTTGATTCTGATTTTTTCTCTGATAAACATTTTATTATTAACAGTGTTAGAAACTCACTGTTTCACTTTAAGAATCAGATCCAAGACCCTGGAAATAATTCAGTTTGCCCTGGGGTATTCCAGTGATTCTGTAATCCCAGATAGTGAATCTGGAACATAATTTTGGAAAATTATATTTGTTTCCCTGTAATGGTGAACAAATTCCTTTTTGTTTGATTGATTGTGTGCATTCAGGCTGGTGTCAATTCCTAGTGATTACATTCTCTAAGACAATCTATCCCATATATGGCCCTTAAGGTCTTTCCACAGGGCATTCTTCACCATTATAATTTGAATTGTCCTTTCCTCATTCCTTCCACCTTTCCTAGCATTATAGATTAAGAGAGCAGGGGAAAGTATACAGGATGGTCTCAATTCTTTACAACCTGGAGCCAGTCTGTTTTATTATGTTCCATATGCACTGTGGTTTCCTGCTTTATGTAAAGGTTGTGTATGAGGATGAGATATTTTGGGACTTCCATTTTCCCAAGCACATTCCACAACTTGACATTATCGATTCAATTGAAGGTGTTTCTATAATCAATGAAGTTAGACATTGTTTTTGGTATTCCTTGTTTCTTTTCAATTATCCTGTAGCAATAATGTTATATGTTCTTTGGCTTTCTCTAAAGTCAGTTTGAATATCTGGCATCTAGCGTTCCATCCATGGATCTAATCTGTGTTGGATGATCCTAATATTCTTTTTTCTCTCTAGTACTGTTGAAGTGATTGCTTGGTTTACAATAGCAATGAAAGCAATGAAGCAGATGGGCAGAGAGTTGGGCCCAGTTGTACATGGAGGACTTTTCATGATAATTAGATTGAATACAGAATGGGCCCTCCTTTTAGACTTATTTAAGACATGCATGATTTTGACTTCTCTGTATGACTTTCTCTGTGGATGCAGTGAAAGCATGAAGCAACCTCAGTAACTGTTAGTTTCATATAGGTTCCTTCTAACTTATAGATCTTGAAGATGTGCACAGAATTTACAGAGAAACGTGAGCGCTACTTTTTTACCCTACTTCTGCCTTTTTTGTCTAGTCTAGGCTTGGCCCCTTGCTTAAGAGAAATCAGTCCCAAAATAGTGCCATCTTGTGTGGTTCAGTTGTATGTACTCCCCTGCATGTCCTGCCCTGTAGTACAGCTTCCCGTCAGACAGTCAGATGGTGGCAACCTTGTTGGTCTTCCAGAAGACTGAAAACACTTGGTTTTTCACACAGGCATTAGGATACCGTATTTTTTGGAGTATAAGACACACCGAAGTATAAGATGCAACTTAGTTTTTGGGGAGGAAAATAGGAAAAGAAAAATTCTGCCTACCAGGTATTCATCTGGCTAGCATCCTTAGTCTGGTCAGCTTCAGCACATTAGTTTGCTGGTTTTGAGCGCGTGCACACACTTTTTATCCCCCTTTTTATCCTCTTTTCTCATTGCTGCTCCCTCAGCTGTGCTTCTCAGCAATGAGAAAAGCAGGCAAAGCACAGAGATCGCTTCACTCGCTAGCATTTCGTTAGGGCTGAAAAAAAGCTAAAGCACAGCTGAGAGTCAGAGGGAGCAGGCAAAGCACTCGTTAAGGTTGAAAAAAAGCTTTGAAAAAGCTACATTTGGAGTATAAGACGCACCCAAATTTTCAACCTCTTTTAGGGGGGTAAAAGTGCGTCATACTCTGAAAAATACGGTAGGTTGTTCATAGAGCCTAATATTGGTGAATGTGTGATTGAGAATTAGGTATGAGATGCCTTGGCTTTCATATTTTGCTTTCTTATTTTATTAAGTTTGTTGCATTTGTTATTTATGCCATCTTTGCTGCTTTTCTGTATAAGCCATCCAGAGTTATTTGCTTAAGATGGTGGCATATAAATTTCCTAAGTAAATAATGTCTTTAATGCTTCCTTGAGCACAAGGCAATTACACAATTACAGTGATTGGGACAAGAGCAGCTGTTCTTGAGCCGGCCAGCTGTAGCGATAGTTATACATGCCTTGGTTATATCCCATCCTAATTATTGCAGTGTTTTCTATATCGGGTTGCTGTCAAGAGGCCAGAATTTGTACCAGAGCCTCATGGTGATGCTGTGACAGGGAGCAATGCTGCGATGGTAGTGCCTGTGTGGCACTTGCAGCAACGTTAGTGTGAATGGAGCGTGTGCACATGTGCATATGCGCGTGCACTAGCCAGCCACTCACGTGGCCCAGTGACCAACAGGTCACGGCCTGGTAGTGGGCCATGGCCCACAGTATGTGGACCCCTAATTTAGATAATACTGACCTTCAAAGCAAGAAGCAGTTAATGTCCAATCTATGGGACTACATATCTTATTATTTATTTATTTGTTAATTCTTAATATTCCACTTTCATTTGGACACTTAGTGGTATACATAGCATTTGATCCTTCTGTTTCTTTCCACAACAATCCTGTGAGGTAGGTTGGGTTGACTGAGAAGGTCTGGATAAAAATAATCCTGTGAGCTTCTATAACTAAAACTAGGCTAGAATCATCTGATGCTTGTTCCCTACTCATCCAGTATTTAGCATCTTGGTAAAAGTGCATCTTGCCATTTTTGTTCATTTTAATTGTTAATTAATTAGTTAATTTTTTATTTGATGTTTGACATTTATCTTTATTTTGGTTATGTCATTTCCTTCTTCATTTTGTATTATTTATTTATTTATTTATTTATTTATTTATTTATTTATTTATTTATTATTTGGATTTATATACTGCCCTTCTCCCGAAGGACTCAGGGCGGTGTACAGCCAAGGGTAAAAACATAAATACAAAAATTAAAAAACAATTTAAAATATATTAAATAAGTTTGGCCCCGATTAGTTAAAAACCCTTATAATAAAACACATTAA
>JANHZT010033189.1:0-10386 GCA_032468215.1 Stegonotus admiraltiensis | reverse complement strand
AAATTTAAAAATTAAACAATTAAAATTAGGCCAGCCCGGCTTGTTGGAATAAAAGGGTTTTAAGGGCACGGCGGAAGGTGTGTAAATCCAGGATCCTCCTTATCTCCGGGGGCAACTCGTTCCAGAGGGTGGGTGCCCCCACAGAGAAGGCTCTCCCCCAGGGGGTCACCAGCCAACATTGTCTGGCCGATGGCACCCCAAGGAGCCCCTCTCTGTGGGAGCGTACTGGCCGATGGGAGGCTGTCGGTAGCAGAAGGTGGTCCCATAGATACCCAGGTCCTAAGCCATGGAGCGCTCCAAAGGTGAAGTTATAAGTAAAAGGGAACAGGACTGCCAAAGAACATGATGACTGGACACAATCAAAGCTAACACCAGCCAGAACATAGAAAAAGTCAAAGAGGTAATGCAAGGGAAGAGGTGAAGGCTCTGGTGGACTGGTGCAATAAAAGTAACCTGCTTCTAAATGTTAATAAAACAAAGGAGATCGTCGTACATTTTAGAAAGAGCCGGCATAGTCATATACTCCACTCAGTATCAAGGATGCAACTGTAGAGGTGGTCAACAGTATTAAGTATCTGGGGGTGCAGACAGGGGTGAAATCCGCTTGCCTTCACTACCAGTTCACAAATGGGAGCGCGCGCATGCACGCTTACTTTGCTCGTGCGTGACACCTCTGCGCATGTGCAGGACCTTCTGTGCATGCGCGAAGTGTCAAAAACAGGATGTGATGACATCTGGGCAGGTGAGCAGAGCCTTCTGGCACTACCAGTTTGCCCGAGCTGGATAGAACCGGCTGCATTTCACCACTGGGGGAAGATAACTAACAATCTGAACTGGCCTCTCCACACGCCTGCAAACCAGGGTCAGCATTTCCTGCATCGGATAAGGAGAGCACATCTTTCTCCTTCTGTCCTGGCCACTTTTTACAAAGTCACAATTGAGAGCGTTTTAACAAACTGCATCACTGTTTGGATTGCTAGCAGCAGTGCCTGAGATACAGTCCATGCAGAGAGTGGTGAGGACAGCCAAGAAGATTATAGAAAACTCGCTTCCTGTTATTTAGGATACTGCTTATAAAAGCTTAGAGCTTAGAGCTTAAAGCATTGTTAGAGACCCTACACACCCACTTTACAGTCTGTTTCTTTTGCTCCCCTTTGGGAGGAGGTTTCAAAGTATTTCTAGCAGAACTGCCTGATTCTGTAACAGCTTTGTTCCTATGCCATCTGTCTGGTAAACTCACAAGATTTGTTTTTCTCACCATGTGTATGTATACATCCAGACTAGCCTGTGTTGTTTGTCTGTGTCATATACAGTAATATATGTGGGCATATGCATAAGTTTGTGTTTATTTATTTTGTCATGTGTATGCAGTGTATATTGGAGGTAGTGATCCTTTGAGAGCTGTATGGAATAAAATTTCATTTTCATGTATGCCAATTAGTGTACATTCAAAGTGACAATAAAGTTATTCTAAGTCTAAGTCAAGATCAGAAGATGTGGAAAGAACTGACCCATAGAATTGCCAAGAGCTGGACACGCTTGACTGATTGGATAACATCATAATCATCGTTATAAAAATTCTTTCTATCACTGTGTTTATTTGAACTTAAAATTTCCTATCTCACTTACAAGTGCACCAGGGATGATAAAATGTTCCTTTACATTGTCCACATTTCCAGCATAGATCTGAAGTACTTTCACACATTTTCAATATTTTTTTCAGAAATCATATCCCAATTTTACAAAAAAAATATTATTTTTATATAATGTAAATTTCAGTCCTTTCAACAACATATTTTCTCCCATTTTGCCATCAATATATTTTATTTAAAATTCTTAGACCATTTTATCATATAATTTTTGACTTGTTCCTCTGTTTCAAATTTTAACAAAAGTTTCTACATTTTAGCAATTACATGTTCATCATTTATGCATAGCTCATTTTCATATTCTATCTTGTGCTGTTGAATTATAAATGTCCTATTATCTACCTTAAATCTCTATCTTAACTGTGCATATGAAAACCATAGGAAACTAAATCCCTCTGCAGCTGTTCTTTAAATTTCATTTTGTATTCTCCATCCTTTTGATTTTAGCAATTCTCTATATGCTAGCCATTTCTCTTTGCTTGCTGTTTCTTTTCTATAAAATGCTTTTTGTGCTCAGTCTCATAAAGGCATTCTCCAGCACAATCTGAATTTATATGCATTCCATACTCTCAGTATGGCATTTCTAATATATTGATTTTTAAAAGCTACATTAATCTTAACTTTATTGTACCATACAAAGCCATGCCAACCAAATCCCAAATTATGCTCTTCTACTTCTAAATTTCTTTTACTTCTCAGCAGCACCCATGCCTTTATCCAAGTCAAACAGCAAGCTGCGAAGTACAGTTTCAAATCAGTCTTCCTCATTCCTTTGCATCTTGGAGGATTTTATATTTAGCCCTTCACTTTTTCCCTTGGTTTGCTGTACAAACCAAGATATGTCTTTGTGTCATTGCTATTCAGTTCAGAATAAGGTACTCTGAGTCAAAATCATGTCATAGCAGCAACATTTAATGCAGGAAAAAGACCCACCATGTCATCAATCCCCCAAAGCTTTCCAAGGTCTTGGTTGCTTTCCTGAAAGCAACAGCAGCAGTGCAGAACTGCCAATGGATGGAGCACCATTTTGAAGAATAGGAACAGCTACAGAAAGTCATGTCCTTGTGATCCCTGAGGACAGCAAGTCCTCAAAGATGTGACAAAAAGAGTCCTTCTCTAAAGGATCGTGCTGGATGGGCAGAAACCACTAGAAGAACTTAGTCACCCCAATATCTATGAAATAACATTTATTTCCCCCCTTAATTTCAACCATCCATTTAGGTCAAATATTACCTGAGATATTTAAATGTAGGCAACCACAAAAGAATGATGAATAATTGTTCCTAGATATTTAAAAGAATTCAACGGTACCCGAAATAGCAATTCTTACCATTTGCCAAAGAAATATTAGACGATATAAAAATTCATGAGATTCCAGTTAAAGCAATAACTTGATAACTTAATAAATTGTTGCATGGTAACAATACATTATATTATCGGAAATACATAAATAACAATGATTAATTGTAATCATTTCTTTTCAGCTCCCATCACAGTTATAACTGAAATGTCCTCATACAAAGTTCTACTGCCGTATTAAAAACAAAAGGAGATAAAGGACTTGTTTGATGGGTTCTACAAGGCATCTTGGTAGACGAAGAACTCATTCAAAGAAGATAGAAGATAGATATGGCTGGAAGGGACCTCAGAGGTCTTCTAGTTCAATCCGCTACCCAAAGTAGAATACTTTCTTTTATCCCAGTCAAATGTTGTCCAATCTTTTTTTGAAAACCTCCAGCAATGGAGCTTCCATGACTCCAAAATGCAAGCTGTTCATTAATTGTTCCCAGTGTCAGGAAATGTCTCCTTAGTTGTAGGTTGGATCTCTGTTTAAGGATCCCTCACCTGTTACTTCTTCTCCTGCCCTCAAGTGCATTGGAGAATACTCTAGGTCCGTGATGGTGAACCTATGGCACGGGTGCCACAGGTGGCACGGGGAGCCATATTGGTGGGCACGCGAGTGTTGCCCTAGCTCAGCTCTAGCGCACATGCATGCACCAGCCAACTGATTTTCAGGCCTTCTGGTCCCACCGGAAGTTGGGAAACTGGCTGTTTCCGGCCTCCGGAAGGCCTCCAGGGGGAATGGTAAGGCTGTTTTTGCCCTCCCCAGGCTCCTAGAAAGCCTCTGGAGGGGGGAAAACGAGTCTATTTGGCCCACCATGCCATCACGTGCCAAAAGCAGAGGGAAGTGTGGGGGGCTCACGTGCGCATGTGTGGGAGGGTGGGGCGCATTGAATTATGGATGTGGGCACCCACACCTGCGACCCTCCATGCTCCCCCCGCTTTTGGCACGCAATGGCGAAAAGGTTAGCCATCACTGCTCTAGGTTGACACCCAGGGAAAGAAGGAACCATGAACAGATGGTTCTTCTTGTTGTACTTCAAAGCACCTTTTTTCCTCCAACTCTCAACTCTTCTCTTTAACAGTCCCTCAAGCACTGTAAGACAGTTATCATGTCACCCCTAATCTTTCTCTTCATAGGCTACATATACCTACCTCCCATGACCATTCATCATATGGTTTAGCCTCCAGACTCCTTATCACTTGCTGCTTTTCTCTGCACACTTTCTAATTTACAAATTCCATTTGTAAGAAAACTAACGAAGTGAGTAAAGTACCATATTGATTCAACTAATTAAAAGAAGAAGAAATCCATATTCAGGCAAGACTTGGCTTGTGTCTGCACTCAGAATACACATTTCCCCATCTCAGACAGAATAGCAATAGCACTTAGACTTATATACCACCCATAATCCTTTATAACACTCTCTGGGTGGTTTACAAATGTCAGCATATTGCCCCCAACAATCTGGGTCCTCATTTTACTAACCTTGGAAGGATGGAAGGTTGAGTCAACCTTCAGCCCCATCAGAATTGAACTCCAGGGCTCAAAACGAAGAATAGTTCTTGCTCATATAAACAAGGGGTCAGTCTCTTTCTTTGTGGAGGAGTTCCTTAAAAAGTATTGAGATGAAGCTGGGAATTGAGGGTGAGAAAAGCAGTGGAATAAGATTTCCCAGGATCTCAGATTAAAGCCTAATTTAATTCCAGGAAAAAGGAAGATCCAAGAAGAGAAGCAAAGAATTCTTGCTGTTTTCAGAAGGAATAAATAAACAATCTAACAGAAGGTGCATTCGATCTTTAATTTCTGTTTGTATTTGTTTCAATAAGTCGAGACTGATTGTGTTATCATCCTGTAGTAATCAGAAAATTCTGTTTTATATCAGCCTTTACAGGTAGATCTTCTGGCATGTTCCAAAATAGATAGTATTTTTCCCTTTAAAAATATGACTTGGGAAGAGTATATTTTTAGGATGGAAAATTGCTATTTGTGGCAGACCGTAGCATCTGTTGTGTGGTCTGCCTGTTATATTACATCTTTTTTCATAAATATTCTTTTTTTTAAAAAATCAAGCTTGTTTTTCCCTCTTGTAATTTGAGTAGGCTCTCACTATTGAATGTTTGCATTTTGGAATTTTAAATTAAAAAGAGAGGGTTATATTTTATTTCTTCTTTTTTGTAAAAACATAAACCGATTTTGTTTAGCTCTTGTCTCCTAAGGAAGGGAGAAACTAGGCATGCCAATTTTCAGCAAAGCCATTTTAAAACATGGTTATGTGACTGTGGGATGCTACAAACATCCCTTAATGTTGTCATGTACCCAAAATATGATCACATTTGAATGGGACGGGGGAATGACCGTTGGGACTTCCGATCCAGTTCTTTTTCAGGCAGGTTGTAACTTCTAATGGTTGCTAAGCAACAAGTCATAAGTCAAGGACTACCTGTAGTGTATAATATATTCTGATTTAATAGTCTTCTGATTTAAGACACTCAGAACATTTGCTCATAACATAGACCTATGCTTGCTTATTACGAGCAAGTCCCAATCTGTTGCAAGAAGCTTATTCTTTTATGTGTTTAAGACTGCAACATTAAAGCCAGAATGTTTTCTTTAGCTCCAAGTAACTAGCTCTGCAGAATACAAATTTTATGCAATGGGATTTCTCTAATTGGATTTTATTTTTATTTATATTATTTGTTAACCATTAACTTCAGCAGATTATGTGACTGAAACAATAAAACATCAATTATACCTTCAACCCCTAAAATTAGCATACAATTATAGGACTACCAAGTCACCAAATAGCGAACCAGCATTTCTAACTTCTGAAGATAAAAATAGCAGCAAGCGTTTTATCCATCTTTTCCCCCAAAAGACTTGAACTGGTGGGCTGTGTAAAATCAGTGACCGTAAAACATTTTTAAACTGTTAGAAAAAATGAAATACAAGTGATAACTCAAATAAATAAAAAGAAAGAAAATATTAAAATGAATGTTAATTTTTAATTAAAATTCTGGAATTCATTGGCATCCTTCAGTCTCAAGAGACTATGGCAATGATGGCTAACCTTTTTGCCATCGTGTGTCAAAAGTGGGGGGAGCGCAGTGGGGTCACATGCACGCGTGCCCACATCCATAATTCTATGCGCCCCGCCCCCCTGTGCTCCCCCCGCTTTTGGCACGTGATGGCCCAGTGGGCCCGGTAGGCCTGTTTGTCATTCTCCCCAGGCTCCAGAGCCTTTCTAGGAGCCTGGGGAGGGCAAAAACAGCCTTCTCCACCCCACCCCCACTCCCAGAGGCCCTCTGGAAGCCGGAAACAGTGTGTTTCCTGACTTCTGCTGGGCCCACAAGGCCCGAAAATCAGCTGGCCAGCGCACGCATGCGTGCCGGAGCTGAGCTCATGTGCCCACCAATATGGTTCCACGTGCCACCTGTGGCACCCGTGCCATAGGTTCGCCATCACGGGACTATGGTATCATGCTCTGGAAAGAGGTCCTAAAACAGCATCTGTTGTGACTAAAAAGGCTAATTTGAGAGTGGCAATCGCTTCCACACTGAGGGCAGATACATTCTGTCCCCTGCCCAGCCCCCAGATTTTGCTGGTTCTGGGACTGCCTCTTTACCTCAGCCTGCCAAACAAGTGTCTCTTTGAATTGGAGAAGGCCATGCTGCATCTTTAGCCTCCATGCTGAACGATCAGAGGTCAAGGTTTCCCAGTTGTTAATGTCCATTCCCATGGCCTTTAGGTCCCTCTTGCAGATATCCTTATATCGCAGCTGTGGTCTCCCTCTGAGGCGCTTTCCCTGCACTAATTCTCCATACAGGAGATCTTTTGGAATCCGACCATCAGCCATTCTCACGACATGCCCCAGCCAGCGTAGGCATCTGGAATAAAATTTAAAATTTAATTTTTATTTAATTTTTAATTTTATTTTAAAATTATTCTGGAATAAAATTTAAAAATGAAATAAAAATAAAAAATGAGTTTGGACCGTGATCTATTTCTGAGAGAACAGTAAGTTTGAGAGGTACTCCCAAGCAGGTGAACAGCAGACTCTAGCTATAATTGGGCAACGCACGCAACAACATAACTTTTGCTGAAGGGTACAATTTTTCAGATTCAAAAGCAAATAAATTATACAGACATCACCTGTACAGTGTCCATCTGCAAATATTTAATGCAGTTGCCTTTTGGATGTGATTGTGTTGTTCTCTGCAATCCTGGGGGAAAGACGTTTCATTTAAAAAGCATCTAACAAGTGCTACTTCAGGGGTGAAATCCAGCAGGTTCTGACGAGCTCTGGAAAACCAGTAGCGGAAATTTTGAGTACTTTGGAGAACTGGCAAATACTACCTCTGGCTGGCCCCAGAGTGGGGTGGGAATGGAGATTTTGTAGTACCCTTCCCCTGCCATGCCCACCAAGCCACGCCCACCAAGCCATACCATGCCCACCAAGCCATGCCCACAGAACCAGTAGTAAAAAAAATTGAATTTCACCACTGTGCTACTTACATCTTGATATGCTCTGATATACCTTTTGTGAATATGGTACAGTAGTCCTCAAATTACAACCACAATTGAGCCCAATATTTCTGTTGTTAAGTGAGTTTTGCTCCGTTTTACGACTTTTCTTGTCACAGTTTAAGTGAATCACTGAAATTGTTAAATTAGTAACACGGTTGTTAGGTGAATTTGGCTTCCCTACCGACTTTGCTTGTCAGAAGGTCACAGGAGGGGATCATGTGACCCCAGGACACTGAACCCGTCATAAATATAAGTCAATTGCCCAGAATCTGAACTTTGATCACATGACCATGGGGATGCTGCAATGGTCATAAATATGAAAAACAGTCAACTTTGAATGGTCACTAAATGAACTGTTGTAAATCAAGGGCCAAACATATATTTTCTACCTGTTCTTTCTTTTGGGGAGTGTGATTCCTAAATTCAGGATTCTTATTTTTTTCCTAACTATGGGATTTTTCTTCTTCTTTATACCATAGATAATCTTTTTCTGTTGGTTTTCTGTGTGCAGTTGTATTACATTTATTTGGATGCTATGAACTGGAGAAATAATGTCTTAAACATGAAATAAAGCTATGGAGATATGACTGAAATAATAAATCTTCTGCCAGTTCCCAGAAGAATCTGTGGAATTAAAAAAAAAGATGTATCAGTTATTACAAGCATTATAATCAGAGCTCTATGAAGTATAACAAAAGCACTAAATAAGAGGCAAATAGATGGAAAGACAAAGTTAATAAGCCAAGTAAGATGGCAAGACTAAATAATAAACACATTATGATGGGGTGGGGTGGAGTAGGAACCATTTAAAGCTATGTGGGAGTCTGGCAAATTGCCACAAAATATATAGCAGGTCAAATCCTATTTAGCCCTTGGAATGCTACATGTAGGCTTTTTAAAAGATGTATTTCAGAAGGATTCTAATTCAGTACTCTTATTAGGTATAAAAAAAATCTCAGTGAAAGGAGAAGGAGAAAAAGGTGATTACCTATAAAGCCCTACGTGGCCTAGGCCCAGGATATTTGGCGGACCATCTGCAGCCAGCAACAGCTTCCCATCGCCTGGTGTGTTCCCACAGGGAGGGCCTGCTCAGGGTGCCGTCGGCCACACAGTGTTGGCTGGTGATCCCCAGGGAGAGAGCTTTCTCTGTGGGCGCACCCACCCTTTGGAATCAACTCCCCCTGGAGCTCCGGGTGGCCCCCGACCTTCGTTCCTTCCACCGTGGCCTGAAAATGTGGTTATTTCACCTGGCCACCCTGGACTGATGGGGATTTTTTTTTTTTAATACAGCAGCTGCATTCATAGGGAAAGGATGGGGGGGGGACTGAATACCCCAAACCCTATCCTTTTCGTATACATGTTGACACTGCATGCACAAAAAAGGCTTCAATCACATTGCCAGAACTATCATTTTGACTTTTTTTAAACACTCCCTCCCCTGTTAGATACCAATGCTGTAGAAATATAAACAAATGTATTTTCCAAAATAAAATGCCAGTTGAATTGAGATATCAAACTGTGGGGTCCTTCATGCTCTCTGAGCTTGGTAGTTTCCTTGCAGACATTTCATTACCAAACTAGGTAATGTCATCAGTGCCAGTCTGCAAGAAAACTACCAAGCTCAGAGAGCACCAAACATCCCACAATTCAACCCTGAGCTACAAATATTCTTTTCCATAGATATCAAACTTGGTCTTCATACACTAATGTAGTTCTGTGCTATTGATGTGCTTAATTTTTTTTTATCTTAATCTAAGGAATTTTTTATTTATTCAATAAAAACCACAGAAGGCAGCTTCCATCCATTCTAAAGTGCTTTAATGTAATCTACAGCCCTATGTATTACCTTTGTCATCATTAATGTTTCAGTAGTAACATACTGTACGTTCTTTTTCATTAACCCAATTTATGCTTTACATTTATCTCTGGTGGGAATATGATGTAGGTTGTTCCTTAATGAGCATCTCTGCCCCTGATGTTAGGCACCCTTCTCCCTGTTGTCCAAAGATAAGGTGAGTTGCAGGAAGAATTCAAAATGTTTAATCAAGAAAACTCCCTTTCTTAACAGTCAGCATTGCAGGGAGTAAGAAAGATTATCTTGATGGAAATACGTAGGAACTGTTACCTAGACAAAAGGTTTAGTTAAACCCCAGATGACTGGAGGGAGTTATTGTAACTTCAAACATATCTAACCTACTTTGAGTTAATTGGCTGGGATGATTGACATTTTTCCTAATACCTATTTCATGACTTAGTTACGAATGTTGCATAGAGCCAAACAGAATACACTGACCCTTTAAAGGTACAGTACAACGGTGAAATGCACTTACCTTTGCTACGGGTTCGGAAATGTGAGTGCACACACCTCTTCTGTGCATGCGCAGAGGGTCAAAAATGGGACATAATGACATCCCGGTGGGTGGGCGGAGCCTCCCGCCTCCAGCCCTACCAGTTCGTGTGAGCCAGATAGATCCAGCTGGATTTCACCACTGGTACAGTATCCACTCAGTAGAGAGCCAGTTAGGTGCAGTGGTTAAGGCATCAATCTAGACACCAAGAGAGCTCTAGTTCTGATTTGGGTGCAAAGCCAGCTAGGTGACCCTGGGCCTGTCACTTTCTTTCAGTTCTAAGAAAGAGACAAGGCCAAGGCACTTCTAGAAAAATCTTGCTTTGAAAAATGCAAGGATTTGTCTAGGCCCGTGAGGGTGAACCTATGGCATGGGTGCCACAGGTGGCACGCGGAGCCATATAGGTCGGCACGCGAGCTCAGCTCCGGCACCCACCAGAAGTTAGGAAAGACACTGTTTCCGGCCTCTGGAGGGCCTCTGGGGGGTGGGGGGAGGCCGTTTTTGCCCTCCCCAGGCTCCT
>JANHZT010033075.1:0-10394 GCA_032468215.1 Stegonotus admiraltiensis | reverse complement strand
AGGGGGTGAGTCAGTCCTTGCCTGCTTTTGGGGCTTGAATTCCATGTCTCTGCAATTATAACAAACGGCGGTACTCAAGTTATTTCCTGCAGCCTGGATCGCTTAATGGAGGCAACCCAGGAGGGTTGCATCGCCTTCAGTCCCGGATTCTTCTATTCTGACCCCCCACCAAATCTAGCTAATCTCGGCTCTGGGGGCCTCTGGAGGGAAGGAAAAAGACTTGGCTGCCCTGTTTTCCAGCCAGATGCAGCAGCTGAGAAATGATTTGCAGAATGGGAGGGGGGGTGTCCCTGCATTGCTAGTGAAGCGTCTCCCAAGGGAATTAAATGTCAAAAGGGGGCCAGTGGCAGAATGCAGAATCCACAGATTATTTTCAAACCAGCAGAGAAGCAAACCAGCATTTAATGATCTCTTTGGGATGGGAACAGCCAACGGTGGTGGGAAAAGGCAGGTCTGCGTAAGGATTGGGGCCCTAGGAAAGTAACTGGCCCATAGATTCAAGAGGCTGAATAAGCCAGACCAGCCTTTCCCTTCCTTCTTTCCTTCCTTCCTCCCTCCTCTGTATTGTGGGGTAATCAGCTCAGGAAGGGATCAAAATATCACAGCTATGAATCTGCCCCCTCCCCCCCCCCAGCACATTCCTCTCTTTTGAAACACCTCAGAATGTTGTCAAACATTCTAATTGTTTGCTTGGAATGCATTGGCTCTAAATTGTGGGTCAACTGGTGCACTTTTGGTGGGGGGGATTCCCTGGGTTAAACAGAGGGGGTACCAGGCAGGGAAGCTGACCGACTGGCTGTAGAGTGTGAAGATATGGGAGGGGGGGTGGTTGGAGAGAGAACAGCCAAGGATGGGTTTTAGAGAAGCTGCCCCGGTTATCAAAGCAGGGGCTGCACCAGAGTTAGAAAGTGGGAGAAAATCCTCAGGGTTCAAGGACGGGAGAGGATCCTTGCTGCAGAAAACGAAGCCTCTGTAGGAAGAGATGAGGGTCCTGCCTGCCAGGGGGGAAACTTGGCAGGACCCTCCAAGGGCGGATCACAATGGCAGACCTAAAACATGTTAGACACGGGAGAGTCTAAGGAACGGAAATATTGCAGCCTTTGGAGCCTGAGAAATGTTGTTTGGCTAAGAACAATAGCTCTGCTCATTGGTCTCAACGCTGCAGAATTCAGAACTTGGGGGTCCCGGATTCTTCATGAAGTCTGGGAAGGGTCTTCCAGTCTGGGGCAGAGGAGAGTGAGGCACCTCCCCACCCCCCAGGAAGCCTCTTTGCCAGAAATCGGAAACTTGCTGGCCCATTATGGGGTTTACTTTGATTTGTTGCTGGCGGAGAGGATGGACCTCTCCGAGGGCTGATCAAGTTGTTGCTTGTAGCAAAGGACTCAGTCCTGAGTCTCGCCCTATGAGTTTCTCCACCTGGAGCTGTAAATAATTGGGAGGCTTGGAAAAATATTTAGCCTGAGTTCTGCCAGATTCTGAGTAAGGCAGGTTTCCTGTGTGTGGCTAGGATAATACGTGTGTACTGCAGACAATGGCGGTTCAGCCAATTGTTGTTTTGCTCCATCCAACAGAGGCCAAAATTGTTAAAGCATCATTTGCCTGCACTCTCCCCCACCTGATTCCCAAGGCACGTAGGAGAAGACCCTCCTGGGGTCTTTGGGGGCTGCAGAGCTGCAGACTAACCTTGGTGCTAGAGAGACCCTTTGGCACCGTCTGCCACTCTGTGCCCGGCCTGTGCCAGCCCGATCTTGCCTTGTCTTCCTGCAGCTCAGGCCAAACTCTGATTCCAGAGAGCAGCTCTGCGTGCCGACTTCTACAGGATTTCTCTGGTGGTGCTCAGGGGATCTCTTGGTCCTGCAACTGTGGCCTGGGAAGGAGGGACCCCCTTGCTCAAAACTTTTGGGGAAAGGGGCTCAAGGGAAAGAAGATGGCAGATGTACCTTCACCCCAAATAGCCAGGGACCTGCTTGGCCTCTTGGGGAGAGGGAGTCCAGGCAGATGGATATGGAGGCAGCCTTGTTGAGCGGAAGGAAAGTGGGGTCTGACCCCGACTGTCTGGTAATCCCACAACGAAGTCCATCGCGACCTGCTCCCACAACTGTGTGGGGTTAGCCACCGGTTGTAACAATCCAACAGACTTGCCAGGTCGGCTCTTCTTGGTAGCAGAGATAGTACACCTCCCTATATAATTTTCGATATCCCGCTTCATGGAAGGCCACCAAAATTGGCGGTAAATTAGGTGCAATGCTTTTGCAAAACCAAAATGGTCTGCTGAACGGACATCATGGCACCGGCATAATACCCCTAATCGTACTGACTGGGGTACCTATAGGTTGGTACCCTTCCAAACGAATCGATGGGTGAACAGATAAGCGGTGTGGGGAGTCACAGTGAGAGCTGTGCCTCAGGGCTGATGACCCAGCAGAGCAGGCACACAGGAAGGGTTGTCGGCTAAAGAGTGCAGCAGCGGAAGAGTGATCTCCACACGAAGGATGGCCCCAAGTACCACCACAGGGCTGGCACAAGCTCTCTTTGGGGGTTCTGCCCTCAAAGAGGGCTGGGAAGGTGCTGTCCTTTCTTGGCCTGGGGTCCCATCAGCCGTCCTGCTCCGCCAGACTCACTGCTGTGGCCCCTTAGAGGAAACCCCTGACTTAAAGCAGGATTTGGGCCTGGGGGGGAATGTGGGGTGCCCAGGAGTTCCCCAGAAGTCAAGGATGAAGAGATTTTCTACCATAAATCTTGAGGCTGTTTCTGAACAGCTGCACAAGGAAAGTGGGGGGCTCACTTCGCTTGAAGTTTCCAATAGCCCTGCAAGGGGATGTGGTCAGCGCGAGAAGCGTCACCTTGTGTACCCCAACTTCTGTCTGTCCAGGGTGTCTTGAGACAAAACTGAGGACTGACTGATGTTTCCTTCCCTCCCATTTCTTCTTCTTCTCCTGTTCAGTATGGGATAGTTTTGGATGCGGGGTCTTCCCACACAGCCATGTTTGTCTACAAATGGCCGTCCAACAAGGAGAACGAGACTGGGATTGTCAGCCAGCACAGCGACTGCCACGTGGAGGGTAAGGAGAATCAGGGCTCTGCAGCCCCCTGCCTCCCCCCCCGTTGCTTGTGGAAGGGGGCTGTTTGTCCTTCCAGGGACAAGAGTTTGCAGCTGGAGTCCCCTAAATGTTGTTGAACGCACCGGATGGGGCTCCCTTCATCCCCCTTCCTCTCCCCAATCCAGAGCCTCCTCTTGGCATGCCATAACTTGGGGCACAGCCATGTCGGAAAGAGCCCAGTTTGGGCACGCCTGTCAAGGAGCAGAGGGCCTGCATGATCCTGTGCCCGGGGAAGGCAAAGTTCAGGGTGACTTAGAGCTGGCATGAGCCTTGCTGCCAGCTGAGACTTCCATTCTGCATTCTGTGCATTGGTGCTGGCAGAACAATGGTGTCAGGGCAGGCTCCCTCTTTCTTCTTTTGTTTCGTTTCTTTTTTCCTCCTGGGCATCGCACAAAGGACTGGCATGGCCCACCTGCTTTAAGGCTGTGGAAAGAGAGACCCGTGGGTTCCTCTGGGAGGAGGGAGGAGGGTGTGCCCGGGCATGGCTTGGCAGGGGGCCGGGGGCTTCTCCAAAGGCATGCGAGAGCAGGAGCTGTCCCAGGTGGAGGTCATGCCAAGGCCTGGGCCCAGGGCCATCCTGGCTCTTTGTCTGAGCAGCTGGCAAGGGCTGAGGGGAAAGCCTTTGCAGCAGAACAGTCTTTCCCAGCCTGGCTTTTCCCAGATGTTTGGGTCCAAATTCCCAGCACATCTGGAGGGCGGGAGAAGGCAGTGCCAGGAATCAGACCCTGGAATGAGTCAAACCGTGTCTGACTCAGCAAATCCTCCCAGGTTTCTGTTAGCTGCTGAAATAGCTTGGTCCCTTTCATGCCTGGCGAGAAGCCTCCCCTCCCACCCCCCATTGGGCATGCTGGGGAGGCTATGTCTCTCCCCAGAGGGGGATCCCGCCAGCCTGGCACTCAGGGCGGATGGATTTTGCAGGAGGAGGCATCTCAAACTACTCCATGGACCCACCGGCTGCCGGGCAGAGCTTGGTAAAATGCCTTGAACAGGCCCTGAAGGACGTCCCGAAGGCGAGGCACGGCATCACGCCCCTCTACCTGGGCGCCACGGCTGGCATGCGGCTGCTGAAGTAAGTCTCGGTTGACTTCCAGACCCAATGGGGAGACCCCACTCCCCGGCCTCAGTGGGGCTGAATTTGGCCATCCTGTCCCCTTCTCAAGCTCGCTAAGGTAGCAGTGTCACCTGGCAGTGGCCTGGCAATTCCCCTCCCCCAATGTTTACAGACTAAATCTGTGTGTGCCCCCCGGGTCACCCTTTCCAGCCAGTTGGCAGCCCCCCTGGCAAAGCAGGGGTCACGCTGTGAACAGGAAGGAACGTCCCTTTGTCTGACTGGGCAGACACTCCTTCCCTTCTAGGCAGAAATATTTGTGATCAGGAGGGGTGAGACGAGCTGGAGCCAAATAAATGGGGGGGGGTTGGGACCCCTCCTCCAAAGAAATGGGATTGTCTGGGCTGCTGATGTTCACAACAACTCTCCTTGGTCTCCAACTTAATTCATGTTCTGGGTTTACGATGCCTGGAACCGTTGGCGTAGCTAGAGGAGGAAGAATCGTACAGCATTGACGTGGGTGGTGGCAGCCCGGCAGCCCCAAGACCTCAAACAGACCCTGCGTTGTATGAACCTATGAGGGCAGATTCTGGGTAGCTCAAAGAGCAACTCCAGAGGGAGAAGCAGAGAGAGGGAGAGATTCAACCCTGGTTCAGGTCATAAAGTGTTTCATCATTTGTCTCTCTGTGTGTGTCTGTATGTGTAGCATTTCTAACCCACAGGCTTCAGACAGCGTCCTGGAAGCTGTGACCGCCACGCTGAAGAAATACCCCTTTGACTTCCAGGGAGCCAGGATCCTGAGTGGAGCGGATGAAGGCTTGTTCGGGTGGGTCACCGCTAACTACCTGCTGGAGAACTTTGTCAAGGTAGGACCGCCTGGCCTTTCCTTGGGGTTCTTTGCCAAAGGAAAAGTTCCCGGCTCTTCCTTCGAGTCGTGCGCCATTGGCCGGTCTTGCTCTGATGCCAGCACAATATCACAGCCCGATTGGACGTCAGTTCAGCCCCGTGACATCACAGAAGGCCCGCCTTGTCTTCTCTCCCCAGTACGGGTGGATCGGGCAGTGGGTCCACCCCATGAAGAGCACGGTGGGGGCCATGGACCTGGGCGGGGCCTCCACCCAGATGACCTTCGAGACCACGCAGGCCGTGGAGAGCCCTGGCGACCAGGTGACGCTGAAGCTGTACGGGCACAGCTACCAAGTCTACACACACAGCTACCTCTGCTATGGCATGAACGAGATCCACACCAGGCTGATTTCCAAGGTCCTGAAGGTACGGCCCGGGCAGGAGCCGCCGGTGGGCGGTTGTGGTACAGGGACCGAGGCCCCCATGGCTGGGATTGGCTCTGGCAGGTCAGCGGGCAGAATGTTCCTGAAGGTGGGCGCTGCAAAAGGGCCCCTAAACTGCGATGGAGGGAAAGGGGCCCGTCCCTCACCTTGGTCTTGGCAGATACCAAGGGTGTGGGGGGGTTACCCCTCTCTTCTGCTTCACCAGCCTCTTCTCTGTATTTCTTCCTCGCAGGCTAAAGCTTACGCCCTCCGACTGGAAAACCCCTGCTGGCCACAGGGATTCAAGCACAGCTTCTCCATGGAAAGCATCTACCAGTCGCCCTGCACCATCTCCGAGAAGCCCCCCAACTACTTCCCCATGGCCATAGTGAACATGAGCGGCTCTGGAGACCCTGCCCAGTGCTTGGCACATGCAGAGAGCCTCTTCCGCTTCACAGGCTGCTCTTACTCCAGCTGCTCCTTTGACGGGGTATTCCAGCCCCCCGTGGAGGGAAACTTTATCGTGAGTCTCGCTGAGGGTTGGGCTGGGTGGGTGGGTGTGTCCGTGTCCTGGGGCAGCCACTGGAACTGAAGCAATGAAGCTGTGGGGGCCCCATCACTGGTGGGTTTCAAAGAGAGACTGGACAGCCATTTGCCTGAAATGGTACAGAGTCTCCTGCTCTAGCCTGGGGTTGGACTAGAAGGCCTCCAAGGTCTCTTCCAGCACTCTTATTAGGTTATTTTTTCCCCTTTTGGCAAGGATGGAGCGCTACTGCCCCCGTGTGGGTGAAGAGGGGCATGACACCCTTTTCCAATTCAGTTTGGGGCAGGGTGTGAGCTCTCTACCTAATTTATTCCCTGCTTGGCTTCCCTTCGCCTCCACCTGTGTCGGCTGGCCTGACTTTACTGCGTTCCTCCATTTTTTAAAAGACAAGTCTCTTCTTCTTCCCTTAAAGGCCTTCTCTGCATTTTTCTACACGGTGGATTTCCTCCGGTCAGTGATGAAAAGGCAGGTAGCCACTCCAAATGACCTCAGAGAAGGCGCGGAGGCCATCTGTACCACCCCCTGGAGTGAGGTGGGTTTGTCTCCCTGGACCTTCCTTCGCTGCCTTCAACCAGGGCCAAATTCTTTCAGCTTTGCTAGTCATGTAAACATCACTAGTTCTCCCCCCCCCCCCACCAACATGGAACTGAAATCCTTTTTTAAAAAATGGGTTTAAACTTGGAATGGAATGAAATGGAGACCGCAGTGGCTCATGGGTAGGACAAGGGCTGGTCGCTTTGGGGTGGGGTGGGGTCATCTAGCCTGCTGCCAGCTCCAAACCAGGTCTGCCTCACAAGTCTGTTGTGAGAATTGAAAAGGGGAAGATGGAATCATGGCGATTTCCTGGCAGTAGCTGCAGAAGAAGGAGATATCTAAAAGGAGCCCCGCGCTGGTTTCCACCCACATGTCTGGGGCAGAAGAGACCAAAGATGTTTCATTGCCCTTTGTCAGAGGAATGCTGGGTGGGACACGGTCCATCAATAAAGGCAAAATGAAGCAGGAGAAAAATGGCTCAGCTACTTAAGGATAAGCAGAGAGGAAGAGAAGGGGTCGAGATGGGGGGATGCCCAGAAGGATTTGGGAAAGGAACCCCTGAAATTACGGCCTGGCCAACAATGAATTGCAGACGAACCCTCCAAGGTGATCTATGATTGAATAAAGACATGAAGGAGAAGGAGAAGGAGAAGAAACAACCTTGGAATGAACGTGAAGGAAATAATTGGTGGTGGTGGGCTGAATTATCTTTCTATTATGAAGGAGGTAAAGTGTGTCTGTGGGGGGAGGGGGAATGAGAGCAGCTGCTCTTTCAAAGGCCGAAACTCAGCCTGGGCATTTCTTTCTGCCACTCCAGCTGCTGAAGAAGGGGCCGAAGCTGGAGTCGCGTTTGCATAATTACTGCTCGATGGCCACCTTCATCTCACTGCTGCTCATCCGGGGCTACTCGTTCAACACCACCACCTTCCCCAACATAGCCTTCCAGCAGAAGGTAAGGCTTTCCCGGGTCGCTTGCAGGGAAGAGGGCTGGGGAGGGCAGTGTTCTGACCTAGGCTTCCTGAGACAGGAAAAAGCACACAATTAGTCCCAAAAACCATCTTTTTATTTTAACGGCTATGAATTCTGTTCATTCACAGCCCGTATGAACCACAAATAGTTTGTAAAGAGTCCGACAGAAGTCTGCCACAGTCCTTTGGGATAAGGGTGATAAGCACCCACCTTTATCTCCCTTGACACGCTGCCAAAGACCTAATTGGCAATTAGCTTTGCAAGGCCACACGGAGCACAGGGTCAAAACGGAGCTTCAGAATTTAAACTGACCAGCATGAACAAAGTTGCTTCCTGCAAAGGCTCACGTGCCTTTGTTCCTCCTTTATGTCTTATGGGAGGGGCCAATCATCTCCAAGCCCTACTCCTGAGTCACCCCTTTTGTCTTCACTGTCCTTGCCTTCTGGCAGCTCTGCGCATGCACGTACTGGGAACAGGCTCCCCCCTGTTCCTCTGCCTCGTTGACATCAGACTCTGGAGGCTCCGGAGGCAGCACATAACTCCCAGATGGCCCTGGCTCCCTCTCTGCCTCCGATGCAGAGCCCTCGTCCGAGCCTTCCCCAGCCTCCTCACTGTCCGACTCTGCTACCACCTCCACAGGCTGCCGGCAGACCACAACAGGCAGGGAGTTCTGCAGTAGATGTGGGTCAGCTGTGGGTCCAGCGAGCAGCTGCCATATTGCAAGCCGAGGGAGTCTTTGTGCAATGGTGGTTTTTTTCACTTTCGCAGGCCGGGGACACGACCATCGGCTGGGCCCTGGGCTATATGCTGAACCTGACCAACATGATCCCGGTGGAAGAACCCGGGTCCTGGAAGGGCATCCGCTTCAGCCCCTGGGTCAGCCTCATCGTCCTCTTTGTCGCCATCCTTCTGGGCAGCCTGGGCAGCATCTTCTGCCTGCTGAAGCCCTCCAAGGACCGAGGGGCAGTGTAGACCAGCTCCCTCCTGCCCGCCTTCTCTCCCTGGTCATGCACTGGGGACTCCAGCCTTTTGCCAAAACTCAGGAAGGAAGAATTCGGGACAAACGGAAGAGCCGACTCTCCACGGAGGGGGAGGGTGCCTGGCATGAATTGTGGGCATATACAGCTCAGCCACTTTCCTGCCTCCTTTTTCCTTCCTGGAGGGCCACGAGCCCCCCCCTTGCCCTCCCCTTCAAGAAAAAGGTGCTGGCATTGACAAGGAAATCTTCTGGAGACCTCCAGGCTTTCCCTTCTTCCTAGACTCAGGAATTTCTAGCCAGGGGCCCATCCTAAACCTCTCGGCCCAACAAGACCTGCCCTCACCCCAGGAAAAAGGACCCTGGGAGTAAATACCATGGACATCAGGAGGCCCCAGGGGCTTATCGCCTCTCAGCAGGCCTTCAAAAACGGGGGTCCCTTAACAAGCAAGCATTTGTGTAAAAAGTGTCCTACGGAAACTTTAATGGGCCCAGTCCCCACTGGACTCAAATCCTTCACTGGGAGGTGGGGAATCACTTAGCCAAATTGTTCCAGATGAGCTTAAGACTTTGGGGAGGGGTCTTCGGAGGCAGCCACGTGGACGTCTGACTGTCGGCCACAACTGCGGGACTTCCATTCATGTACAAACCAGGTCTGGCTTGGCTTCTGGAGATCCTCTCTTTTAGGGGAACGGGAATTCAGCAAGCTGCCTTTAGCTCTGTTGCTGACAGAAGCTTCTCTTTTTCCGCTTAGTAGATCAAGAGAGAGCCACTTCCTCGCCCACACATCCTCTACTGACCCCCTAGGTCAAAGCAGTTGCAGGAACAAGCCCTCCTTTGGAGTTTTCCTTGGCAGAGAGGTGGCCTGGATCCCCTCAACCTCTGGAAATCCTTTTGTTTTTTTGTTTCCCAATCTTTTCCAGAAGTTAGGAGAGGACTTCCTTTCTTCCTGCAAAACCCCCCAAAGTCTCTGTGTTACTTGCATCCCTGGGTGTCACACAGTGGTGAAATTTGAATTTTTTTACTATTGGTTCTGTGGGCATGGCTTGGTGGGCTGGCAGGGGAAGGATATTGCAAAATCCCCCTTCCCACCCCACTCTGGGGCCAGCCAGAGGTGGCATTTGCCAGTTCTCCAAACTACTCAAAATTTCTGCTACCAGTTCTCCAGAACCTGCTGGATTTCACCCCTGGTGTCACACCCATCCATAAGACAACAGATTTCAAACCAGGTCTCAATCAGAAATTAAGAATAATCCACAGTTGAATTTATATTTTTGAGTTTATTTTGGGTCCTTCCATTTCTTAGTGTACAATACACATATAGCAAAGTTGTCTCTTCTGAAATTGCCAGGATTGTATAAGCGATTGCTAGCTGTGTTGCAACCCCATTGGACCGCTCCTCCGGCACCCTTAAAAATATACCTCAACACAGTCAGGCGCAATAATTGAATCCAGAGGAGAGACACCCAAATTAGACAATTCCTGCAACAAGGGATTGGGGCATAGAGGCCCCAAATTTGCAATTTTCCATTATTTTTCCTAGGAATAAGTCACCCAGAAAGCAATGAGATTTATTTCTGAGTTGAAGTTTGCACGGGTGACCGTCGTTTCCCACCCCACATGTGTGCATTTGAGATGAAGTCAGGATAACTGTTTTTATTTTAATGGCACACTGTTGTATAATATTAAAAAAACAACATTATCCAGGATTTGGGGAGGGTTTCTTTTTTGATATTCTTTACTTTGATAGTGCAACAATATTAAAGTCTCCCACAGTTGGCTTCTGCAAATATATATATATATTTCACTGAACTATGGCTGTATAAAGATCTTGATTTACGTAGGAAAAAACCTGGCTGAGAGAAAAATACATATATATATGTGTGTATATATATTTTCAGGGTGGGGAGAAAAATGCCTCCAGCACTGCAAACTGGGGAGCTAGGAAGGAGGA
>JANHZT010032962.1:7500-10400 GCA_032468215.1 Stegonotus admiraltiensis | reverse complement strand
AAATACCAATTTCTTACCCAACTGAAGGCACAAGGCAGGCAGATTCAGTTGCTCACTGATGAGATTGATTGCAGGGATTGCAGCAGGCAAAGCAAGGTGACTCTCTTAAAAAGAGCCTAGTTGCAGACTTGGGCACCTCCTTGTGGTGACCACTGAATATGGTACTTTATGTGCCAGAACTAAGATCCAAGCCACCCCTCTACACGACTTATGCTTTGGTGGAGGGATTGTTACTGGTTTACTTATTCTAATATAGTATTAGTCCAAATTCCTCTGGAACTATGGATCCCAATAACCAAGATGGGAACGCCTCTAGCGTAGGCACCCAAGACAGTATTGCCATACCCAGTTACCACTGCTTTTGTCGGTCCCAATTTAACACCCAAAGGGGCCTCGGCAAACACGAATCACATTGCCATCTGGCAGACGTGAATGCCAAACAGGTTGCAGTGAAACGGGTTGCAGCGATCCCGACAAAATGCCTGGTGTGGACCCAGGAAGACGATGATGCCCTTAAGAGGCACTCAAATAGACTCTGGCAGAGGAGGATGACTAAGACCATGCTATTCCCCCTCTTAGCACCATACTTCCCAGAGCGATCGCTTGAAGCGATCTCTTGAAGCGATCGAGAAACATCTTCTTTTAACACACTGGATTCCACTGATTGAAACAGCAGAGCACAACCCTACTCAGGAACACCCAGAGAGACCAGGACACCCAGATAGAACACCTCCCAACCCACCACTCACAAGCCCGGTTGCATCCCCACTCATGAATGGACGGGGGTCCGTTTCTGCTACCACATGGAGAGGCGCACTCTTGGTAGCTGCGGCCGACCGTCTCAAGGAGACCAAGATGGGAGGCAAGGAACTGGCCCAGATCGCCTGAGACATACAGAACAGAGTGATCAGCAGAAAGCAGTGCAGGGCCCAACTGAATCAGCACACAAAAACCTGGTTCTCACACAAGTGGAAGCCGTCGGTAACCAGGCCTGCTGGAGCGAACCACCAGTGGAGCAAGAAAGCCATCCGTAGAGCGAATTATGCCGAGGTCCAGAAGCTCTACAAGCTCCAGCGTCACAAAGCTGTCTCCACCGTCTTGTCTGGATGCTGGAGAAACACATATAAAGGTCCAGCACCAGTGCCACCAGAGATGGAAGAATACTGGGCAGCGGTATTCACCACACTGAGTGCAATTGATAATAGACTA
This sequence comes from Stegonotus admiraltiensis, assembly GCA_032468215.1. Classification (NCBI taxonomy): domain Eukaryota; kingdom Metazoa; phylum Chordata; class Lepidosauria; order Squamata; family Colubridae; genus Stegonotus; species Stegonotus admiraltiensis. Next base: position 9,191 of record JANHZT010032962.1, on the reverse strand, counting down.
CCTGCAGAGCCGCCTGCAGTCCTGTGGTCCCTAATGCTGCCCATCACCCCGTCTGAAGTGACAGCAGCCCTGAACGATATGAAAGCCAGTGCGCCTGGACTGGACAGAATACCAGTGATGGAGCTACTGTCCTGGGACCAGCCTTCGCTAGCAGCATACTACAACCTGCTGTTAGCTGCTGGTGGCCCACTGAAATACCTCTCCTGCTCCAGGGTGGTTTTTCTACCAAAGACGGAGGACCCAACAACACCTGGGGACTACGGGCCTATATCAATTGCCTCGACCATCCTCCGAGCGCTCCATAAGATCCTGGCCTGGCGCCTCCAAGATACGATCCAGTTATCTTCCCTCCAGCGAGACGGCTGCTTGGAGGCATCGACCCCGCTCCACACCATCTTCCGTAGAATCCACACAGATAGAGTTCCATGTGCGATGTTATTTTTGGATGTAGCCAAGGCCTTTGATACAGTGTTGCATATGAGTCTCTTCCGAGTGGCCTACGAAGCAGGTCTGCCTCCTCCACTGGTGTCATACCTAAGACACCTCTACAAAAAGTCATCTGTATGACTTGCAGAGACCACCAAGTGTGGTTGGAGCATTCGGCAAGGCGATCCTCTCTCCCCACTCCTATTTATTATGGTTATCGATGACATCCTTAAATCATCGTTATCCAACATAGGGTTCGATTTCGATGGCCAGTGAATCGGCAGTCTAGCCTACGCAGATGACCTAGTGCTGTTCGCAGAGAAGTTCACCAGGCTTCAGGAAAAACTCCATCTCTTATCCGAAGCCCTACAGCAAGCCGGTATGGCACTGAACGCTAAGAAGTCCCACGGCCTTACCACCACCAGGGATGGAAAGCATAAGTGCATGGCCCTAGTCCCCACTCCCTACGAATGCAAAGGGGATATCATCCAACGCCCAGAGACTGATGACACAGTGAGATACCTGGGCCTCCAGTTTAACTGGAAAGGGAGAATAATACCAAAACATACCGGCATGCTGGATTCTCTGTTGAATGAGCTGAGCAAGGCACCACTTAAGCCGCACCAGCAACTTAAGCTTCTGTCGGTCCATCTGGTGCCCAAGTTTACCCATGAACTTGTGCTCAGTCATGCCCACCGTAACACACTCAAATGGCTAGACTGCTTGATCCGAGCCGCATTGAGGTCCTGGCTCCGGCTTCCTACCGATACACCAGTGGGGTATTTTCATGCTCATGTCCTAGATGGAGGACTGGGGCTGCCATGTTTCTCCACCACGATCCCACTTCTGCAGCAGAAAAGGCTTGAGAAGGTAGTGTTGAACCCTACCACTTTATTCCAAATAGTGCAGCGGCAGACCTCCTTCCAGTCCCTAGGGTGCCAAATGGACCAGCCTTGCAGGCTGGGCGGGACAGTCATAACATCCAAAGCAGAAGTGAGGGAAGGGTGGCAGATCATGCTCTCCAACTCCATCAACGGCACGGAGCTGAGCATCCTCGAGGTAGATAAAGCCAGCCATGAGTGGCTCCGACATCCAGCCAGGGTTTACCCCCAACTCTACATCAGGGACATCCAGTTGAGAGGCAGTCTGCTCCCCACCAAGGCCAGGAGTGCATGGGGCAACAACAGACAAGCCACTGACAGGACTTGTAGAGGTGCCTGCTGTGCCCCAGAAACCCAGAACCACATCCTGCAAGTCTGCGAGTT
>JANHZT010032962.1:0-5000 GCA_032468215.1 Stegonotus admiraltiensis | reverse complement strand
CCCTCGTCATTTATTCCTTTCGACAGCAGGTGGCACTCTCCGCTTAAATGTCAGTATTGCCTCTGTTCAATCGTTGTTTTAGTTATAAAAAGATCATAAAAGCAGAATAAGTTTTGGAAGTTGACGAGTCTGGGGTTTTAAAACACCTTCCTTCCTGGGACCACGTCTTCCCAGTTGAAGAAAGAGTCCAATTTTCTGAGTCCGGTATTTCAAACTAGCTGGATACCTGTGCTTTGCTACAAAACTACGGGGGATCGGGCTTGATAAATTGATGCTTACGGCTTGAAAATTAATGAGTAGTTATGATCAGCCTCTCCCCTCCCCTTCTCTCCCTCATTTCTGTGCCTTTCGTTTCCAGTCCGGTGTTTTCTTGGAATGCTTGGATGTTGCTTTAATGCCTGGTTCTGAGCAAATGGTTCTAAATCATTCCCTCAGGGTTAAATTTAAAGTGAAAGGAAATCCTCTCCCCCCGGTTCCGGCATGGTTCACCTACTTTGCGTGTGCGCCTAATACGGGAAACAAACCTAAGACTGTACCCAGAGTAAGTAGCGCAAGGCCATACCTACAGAACCACTGCATCCACTTTTGGTCACCACACTATAAAAATAGACCTCGAGACTCTAGAAAAAATGCAGAGGAGAGGAACAGGAACGATGAGAGGACCGGAGACTAAAACGTATGAAGAATGGTGATGTGAACCAGGCACAGCCAGTCTAGTGAAGAGAAGGACTGGGGGGAGACACAATCACCATCTTCTGATACTCAAGGGGCTGCCGCAGAGAGGAGGGGGTCGAGCTGTGTTTCCAAAGCACCCAAAGGCCAGGAAAGGAAGAATGGACGGAAACTGACCGAGGAGACATTTGACCTAGAAATGAGGAAGAACTTTCTGACAGTGAGAATAATCAACTGATGGAATGGCTGGCCTTCGGCGGTTGTGGGAGCTTTGTCACTTCAGGCTTTCGAGAAAAGATGGGACCACCATTGGTCAGAAATGGCACAGGGTCTCTTTTTGCATTAACAGAAATGATTCGGTGAGATTTCAGACGGGAACCGCTACCAAGACTCCCTTATAGGTCAGGGAGTGTGGAGACCAGTATTGGGCAAGTTGTGCTCTTGTCTTCTGGGGGTGGCATTTCTCCCTGAGTGCTGCTGGCATTAGAAGACAATTAGAAGAAGGGTTAGGGTTGGGGAAGTGAGCGTAAGGTCTCGCCTCTCCAATCTTCCCAAGAAAGCAGGACGCTTGAAACTGAGGTGGGAACTTGGATCGGAAGGCTTGTGATAATAAGAGATCTAGGCAAGAATTGAAGCTTTTCACTTAAAACCAGCTATTTAAAGCAACCCCTCACACACTACATCCATCATGGCAGGAAAACTGAAACAGACTCCGGTCTGGCTGAGGGCCCACCAGACCCAACCGAGGCCGCCAGAGTGGCCTGGTAGACTGGGCCATTTGCCCATCTTTAAATCAAAAGACTTGAAAATGAAAGATGACTTTAAAGCTAAAAACGGTTTTAAGTCAAAAGTGTGAATTAGGGTAGCAAGAACCTGGAGTCTGAGTGGGCAGTTTGAATCTGAAGAAATCAAATTTTGGACAGGGAAAAATGAACCATGAATGCCACCAATGGAAGAAAAAGAAAAAGCAACAGAGAAAAAAGTTGAAGAGTTGACGGACTATAGACTTACAAATACCAATAAGAATTGGGACAAAACAATGATAATTCTGGAAATGATATTAGAAGAAGCAATGGAAGAAAGCAAGGAGAGGAAGGAAGGTTATAAACAACCTAGAGATGACCAAGAACAGGAAAGATTGAGAAATGAAAGTGGGGACGGACAACAGGAGGAGAAGAAAGAACAGCCATGAGAGCCAAATAAAAGAACAAGACGAGAGATTGAAAAACGGTTTTAAATCAAAAGACGGCTTTAAATCAAAAGATGACTTGAAAATGAAAGACGACTTGAAAATGAAATATGACTTTAAATCGCTGCTGGTATTAGAAGAAAATTAGAAGAAGGGCCAGGGTTGAGGTTGGGGTTGGGGTTGGGGTAGCGAGCGTAAGGTCTCGCCTCTCCAATCTTCCCAAGAAAGCAGGATGCTTGAAACTGCAGTTGTTCCAAAAGGAGCTTTTATCAGAAGGCTTGCGATAACAAGGGATCTAGGCAAGAACTGAAGCTTTTCACTTAAAACCAGCTATTTAAAACAACCCCTCAGACGCTACATCATGGCAGGGAAACAGAAACTCTAGTCCGGCCGAGGCCCCGCCAGACACGACCAAGGCCACCAGTAAACCGGTCCTGCCTGCATCCTGGTAGACTGGGCCATCTGCCCATTGCAGACACCCCTGAGGCCCCATGTGGGCACCAAGGCAACAGCGGAGGTTCCCGACCAAGACCCATGGGCCCCACGCCAGGATCTGTCCCATGTTGCTGAGGTCGCCATGCCCGGGCCTGGTAGACCGGCCCCGCTGCCCGTTGAGGATGTCACCGGGCCCCAACAATGGTACCGAGGTGACAGCGGAGGTCCCTGGCCAAGACCTGTGCTGCCCGCTTGCACCGCCTAGGTTGCCTTGCCCCAGCAGACCGGCAAAGTTCCTTGGCCTGGGCCTGCTTGGACCAAAGTGCAGCCGTCCTGCCCCAGTCCACTCGGAAGGCTGCAAGGAGACAGAGTCGGTGGGTCAGGCCAGTATTGGCATCCAGGAGGCCTGGCATCGCCCGGCCACTGAGGCCGGGAATCCCCACTGTGTTGGGCATCCGAAGGCTGGGTCTGCCAGGTGCACAGAGATTTCTGGCGACTGGGTTTCCAGAACTCATAGGGGCATGGGTCTACCAGGTCCTCAACCACCGGCAAGCCAACTATGCTGTGCCGGGTGGTGCGATCTGTCCACAGCACGGGCTGCTCTCATTCGGCGGGCAGACAATGAGCAGTCGGATGGGTCCTCCTTCCCGCCTCTCTACCAATTGATCATGGTCTCTGCGGTCACCTTGGGGAGGGACCTCCACAGGCCGTCCTTCTGGGGCCCAGTGTTCAGGCGGACACCTCCCCACCTCAGCGACCCTCGAAGCGTAACTGGGGGCACGGATCCTCTTCCCGGTGGGTCCGTGCCTGGCCTCCTCCGTGGTCGGGCTGCGGCATGCCCCAGCTCCATGCCGCAGCTGTCCTCCGCAGAGTGGCTCGCACATTGCTAGGCACCCTGGACTCCCAGGGCTGTGGCTCCGCCACCGGCGTTCACCCGCCTCTCCAAGTGTGCACATTTTTCTCTAGCGTGACCTTGAGCTTCAATCCTCCCAGAGACCTCCAAAGGGCCCAATGGGGAAGGCCTCCAAAGGCTTCAGAGGGCTTCCAGAGGAACCCCCTCAGCACTTCGGAGAATGGAATATGGTATCCAATTTTTGGGCGTCTGAACTGCAAGTGTTGCTGGGTTTTCCTGGACATAATAAAAGTGGGCACAAACATGACCTCCTAATGAGGGCTCTGCACTTGCTGAAGAGCGGCTTCAGCCCAGCAGTTCAGATCAAGATCTGAGAACACTACGGCGCAGCTATCCCATGACAATTGAAGGCCTTTCTGACTTGATCTACTCTTCCTCCCAGGAGAGCCACCAACAGCACCTTCGCCTGGTCCTGCAACGGCTCTGGGAGAACCACTTGTATGCCAAATTGGCAAAATGCCAGTTTTTTCAGTCCACCATCAAGTTCCTGGGGCATCACATCTCTCCTGACGACAACGTGATGGAGCCAAGCAAGGTCGAGTCTTTGCATAGTTGGCAATCTCCTCAGTGAGTGAAGGATGTCCAGGGACTTTTCGGGTTCACCAACTATTATCAGACCTTTATCCACGGCTTTGCTTTTGTGACTGCGCCCCTCACTCAGCTCCTTCAGAAAAAGGTCCCATTCCAGTGGAGTACCCCCGAGCAACAGGCATTCCAGGCCTTGAAGCAGGCTTGACTCTCATTCAAGGAACTAAGTTGGTCACTTATAAAGCCTGGGTTTGCTCTGCAGAGCCATCGTAAACCTTCACCCATTGACCACCAGTGGGGGCTCACTTGAGTGCTACCATTTGCAAAACCAAAGCTGTCTGATTTGAACCATGTATGGACAGTCTTGCTTTGGAACATGAAACATACCAAAAACCAAGTGCAACACAGGTTGATGGGATGAATTTAATCATTTGCTAATTATTCCATTGAATGATTATCCTTCGTGTGGCAAAGAGGCCAGCCAATCCTTCCACAGTTCAATATTTTTGAGAGGAAGGGGTACAGCAGCAGGAAGCCAAGATGGGTCCTGAAAAATTTAATTTTTCAACTTCTTGGGGGCCCTTGAAAAGCTGAAAGTCTCTCAACTATAAATTGTGTGTGTGTGGGGGGATATTAATGATACCTTTAAAAAGTTGAGCTAAGTTTAAGGAACGGAACATAAAAGAAGTGCTAGCAAAACTATTAATCCAAGGATACTAGCTTAATTTCAAAGAAAAACATTCCTTTATTATCCCTCGTGCTTTGCTATTAGCATAGAGGAATGGTTTATGAACAGGTAGAGAAAACAATAAAATGCAAATGACAAAATCAAATCTTTATGATAATTTATGATTTATGGCTTTGCTTTGTGTCAAGTACTCCTGCCTGCCTCTGCCTGACTATTGGCAAGTTATCACCTCAGAGAGTTGACTGACAACAGGAGGAGGAACAGGTCGTTTGAAAGTGCCATTTTCTTTTAACATTATTATATATCAACATCACAGGTAAATAGAACTATTTACCCAGAGTGGGTGAAACCAGGGGTGAAATGCTCCCGGCTCAGCCGAGTAGGTAGCAATGGCAGCAGGCAGCTCGGAGAACCGGTAGCAAAAATCCCTGCCCCTGCCCCCCATGCCCAGCTGAGCCGCACAATCATTAGAGCCTTTTTTTTTCTTTTAAAGGGCTCTGAGGATCCAAATGGCTCTGAGATCCCAGCTGAGTTGCCTGCTAATCAGGCAACACACACACAGGCAACACACACAC
>JANHZT010032719.1:0-10412 GCA_032468215.1 Stegonotus admiraltiensis | reverse complement strand
CCATGTCAGTGCTCAATCATCTTTGCAATCTGACAAGATCCAGCCACGAATGGTGTGAATGGGTTTTTATGTTTTTTATGGTTCTTTAAACATTTTTATATGTTTTATAGTGTTTTTTGAATCTATTGTGAGCCGCCCTGAGTCCGGAGAGGGGCGGCATATAAATTGAAATAAATAAATAAATAAATAAATAAATAAATAAAATCTCAGATCCCATTTGTTGTAACACTGTACGATCTCTTCCCCACCTCAAAGGACAAATTTCAAACGCCACTTCTTAGGCATTCTTCAGTTAAGCATCACCCTGGCAGGCCCTACTACACCTATAGAAATTCAAGTTAATTCCAAATGTCCACATGGGTTAAAGCCTCTTCCTTATAACTATATGTCTATTGGCTTCCTTGTACATCATCATATGATAACTACAGTGTGATAAGAGGTGTGACTTATCCAGGAGGGGAGCAACCTAGAACTAAGGAGAAATGATAGCAGTCTTCCAAAAAAGAGAAGGTCAAGCTATTCTGCAAGGCACCTGAAGGCAGGAGAAGAAGCAACAGGTGGAAACTCATCAAGGAGAGAAGTAGCCGAGAACTCAGGAGAAACTTCCTAACAGTGAGGAATGCTTACATTCAGAAGTTGTGGGTGCTCCATCACTGGTGGTTTTTAAGAAGAGACTGAACAGTCACTTGTCTGAAATGGTCTAGGGTCTCCTGCATGAGCAGGGGGCTGGACTAGAAGACCTCCAAGGTCCCTTCCAGCCTATTCTGACTGATTGAACAGGAAGGCCGCCTGTTACACTGGCTGGATGCTCTTTCAGAAAGGTGATTTTGGAAGAGACAAGTGGAGCAAGGGATGCCACCAGGGCAGGGAAAGCACCCAAGGCCTCTGGGAGCCAGGAGGGTGGGATGCAGGGCAAGACAGGGGTTGGGGGCAGTTACAGCATCCCTGCGGTTGATCATAAAAGCAGGCAAATTGCCAAGTGCCCTCTGCAACTTTGAGCACAGCTCATTAGTCCCTTTGTTCAGCACCCTCCCAGTTCTGAAGGGTCCCTGAACAAATGGTCATAAGTCATAAGGCTGCCTGTCGATGAGTTCTGTTCCTCCTTTTAAACTTTTTGGCTGTCAAAACTAAATGTGTACAGTGGAGAAGCATGTTTGTTGAAAAAAGGAGCATAATAAATAAAAAGTAGCTTTCATGAAAGACTAATTCATACCAACATACCTATACTTTAGAGAAAATCTGTTATTTGCAGCGGACGGTTCTATGCATTCTTCTTCTTCTTCTTCTCCTCCTCCTCCTCCTTCTCCTTCTTCCTCCTCCTCCTCCTCTTCTTCCTCTTCCTCTTTTTCCTCTTCCTCCTCTTCTTCTTCTCTCTCTCTGTCTCTGTCTCTGTCTCTGTCTCTGTGTGTCTGTGTCTGTGTCTGTGTCTGTGTCTGTGTCTGTGTAGGAGAGAGTGAAAGCAGTTAATCAGATCTCTCTCCCAGCATTCTGGGTTTATCTTATTCTGGGATTACGATGAAAGAGGAAAGGTTTCTCAAAGTCTATCGGAGTTTAGCTTCCAGTTATCAGACAGCTGGCTGTGATATAGTTGATTCTTTCCAGCGGTATCAGAAGGAGGGGAAAAGTAATTAATGCACTGGCAGAATTGAAGGATGATCACGGAGTTTGTTTCTTTGATTTCTGTTTCTTTTTCAGCCATCCAGGCAGCCAACAAATAAACAAACAAATAAAAATGGGCCTCTTAATGGACCATTTAAGTCCATTCTTACGGTTTAAGGAGAATTGAAGTAAAATCTGTGTCTTTGCCAAAGTCGTTTTTATCTTCCCAAATGTGTCTAAGGTTGCTATCTAAAGATAATTAAGACAATAAATTCAGCCCCAAGAATTCTTCCCTGTCAGGAAAAGGTCCAGCTGATCGTGCATTTTGAAGGATCAATAAATGAAAACAGGATGCAGCCTCGTTCGCATTATCTTATTTACAATATCTTGTAAAAATACAGATAAAAATGCACATTACAAGAATCGAGGTGTAATTAAATAATGAATGCATAACACAAACCCAGGCATAGTTCTCTCTGGCTTAGGAAAGAGGGCTGCTATTTCTACCTTAATTTCAGACTTAATATGGTTAAGTGGGATCAGTCTTTATTCATTAATCAGCCTTTATTCATTAATTGTGTAATTCATTCATTCATTAAAAGACCACCTGCACCTATTAAGAATCCATTGGGTCAAAGAGCGAAAGGGGAAAAAGTATGAGCAAAAATTCTGTTTGTGGACTATCGTTTAGCTCTCTATACATCTACAAAAGAAAAAACAAAGTTCTTGGGAATATTTATTGCGGTTCTTTAGTTTATTTTGTTCAAGAAGTTAAAAAGCAGAGTTTGTAAGCTAATTTATATCTCCGGTTTCACTTATCCGAGTTTCATGTCTACAGACTCACCTGCTTCCTTGAACTTGAAATAATGCTCCACTTTTGATTTCATCCCCCGTGAAAATTAGCCATTAAAACCTGGTGAACCAGAAACCCAGGTAGTTCTCAATTTACAACCATTTGTTTAGTGACCGATCAAAGCTACAGCGGCAATGAAAAAAGGTGAGTTGCAACCATTTTTCACACTTACGACCGTTGCGGCATCCTCATGGTCACGTGATCAAAATTCTGGATGCTTGGCAACTGGTGTGTACTTATGACAGTTGCAGTGTCCCAGGGTTACGTGATCCGCTTTTGCGACCTTCTGACCAGTCAATGGGGAAGGCAGATTCATTTAATGACCAGGTTACTAACTTCACAACCGCAGCAATTCATGTAACAACTGTGGGAAGGAATGTCGTAAAATGGGACAGAACTCACTTAGCAACAGAAATGTTGGGCCCATTTATGGTCTAAGACTACCTGTATCTTGTCTGTTCTTCTGTGGAGAAAGCAGAGGCCCATAGAGAAGGCTCATTGGGGTCCTGGATGAAGTGGAAATAAACCTAACCTAATCCTAACCCTGGTCTGTTTTATGGTCTTGTGAAGCCCATAGGAAAGAGCCAAGTTTTGCGAGCTTCTCACTGCTCCCATGGATGTTTGACTACCTCTAACTGGGTTGCTTTAAAGCTTCTTTAGTATTGTCGTTGTTAGTTGCGAAGTCATGTCTGACCCATCGCAACCCCATGGACCACGTTCCTCCAGGCCTTCCTGTCCTCCACCATCCTCTGGAGTCCATTGAAGCTCACGCCGACGGCTTCAGTGACTCCATCCAGCCACCTCGTTCTCTGCTGTCCCTTTCTTCTTTTGCCCTCCATCTTTCCCAGCATTATTAGGCTCTTCTCCGGGGAGTCCTTCCTTCTCATTAGGTGGCCAAAGTGTTTGAGTTTCCTCTTCAGGATCTGGCCTTCTTAAGAGCAGTCAGGGTTGACCTCCTCTAGGGCTGACCGGTTGGATCACCTTGCAGTCCAAGGGACTCTCAGGAGTCTTCTCCAGCACCAGAGTTCAAAGGCCTCCATTCTTTGGCCTTCTCAGCCTTCCTTATGGTCCAACTTTCACAGCCACACATTGCAACTGGGAAAACCATCGCCTGGACTATACACACTTTCGTTGGCAGTGTGCTGTCTCTGCTTTTTAGTATGGTGTCTAGATTTGCCATGGCTTTCCTCCCCAGGAGCAAGTGCCTTTTAAGTTCTTGGCTGCAGTCGTCATCTGCGGTGATCTTGGAGCCCAGGAAAATAAAATCTGTCACTCCCTCCATTTCTTCCCCACCTATTTGCCAGGAATTAAGAGGGCCGGGATCTTAGTTGTCTTAATGTTGAGTTTCAAGCCAACTTTTGCACTCTCCTTCTTCACTCGCATCAGGAGGCTCTTTAGTTCCTCTTTCTTTATTATGCGTGTAGTATATATGGGAACCTGGAGATTGCCGTATCATTTTTTTTTGAGCAAAGGTGTAACAGGGTTATTGTGACATCTAATCGTTTTCGACCTGGTGTACCATTTTCTCTTGAAGGAAAAAAAACATTTTGACAGAAACTACAACTGTTTCTTGAAGTAAAAATGGCAGGTAAATAAAAATTTTAAAGCTTTTTTGCTTTTTATAGAACCTCAAGGCATCGGTTGAAGTAAATGATACTCAGATAGTAATATATGAATCAGAGATACAAACAAGGATGGTTTGCAAAATAGTGCAGACTTATGACTGTTTCTCACACTTACGACCATTGTAGCATTCCCCACGGTCACGTGATCAAAATCCATACACTTGGGAACTGACTCGTACTTACAATGGTTGCAGTATCCCAGGGTTACGTGATCCCCTTTTGTGACCTTCTGACAAGCAAAGTCAAGGGGGAAGCCAGATTCACTTAACAACCGGGTTACTCCTTTAACAACGGCAGTGATTCCCTTAACAGTTGTAGCAAGAAAGGTTGTAAAATGGGGCAAAACTCACTTAACAATAGAAATGTTGGGCTCAATTGTGGTGTCGTAAATCGAGGACTGCCTGTATTTAGATTTTCTTCCCTTTTCCCTTTTCTTACTTCCTGCCTTTTAATTCTCTTTGGCCCACCTGTGCTGCTTTTTTTCCTTTGCTTTGTGGTGCGTGAGGGTTTACCTTGAAATGGAACAAGGATGCTGCATTCACAGAAGTTGTTTCTAACAAGATCAAGGGCTTTTGTGTCTGTGTGAGATTCTCAAATTCTTCTTAGGTATTGAAGGCGAAATCTCACTTTTGCCGCAGGTGTAATTGCTGTCCAAATGCTCCCTCCGCCCAAAATCTGTCCCCGGATGTGCTCAATTAATGGAAAGCTGAAAGGTCATTGTCACTTCCAATTGTCCTGCGGCAACACACATCAATAGTTATTGAATTATTATTTGCACTGTCTGGTTCTCTAAATCTCAAATGAAGGCAAGTAACATCATTATTATTATTTTTGCCTTTTCTTTATTAAGCATCCAGGAAACAAAACAAAACAGAACAAAACCAACCGCAGGTTTTTGTGTTTTATCTCAATAAGACTCTGGACCAGGTTTAAGAAGAGAAATGTGCTTCCAGAGCATATCTGGGATTGGGGTGGCTTTGTTATCTGACCCTACAGCAGCCTAGGAGGATTCACGTATTTTTTTGCTTTTTTTTTTTGCTTTTTGCTTTATATGCCGCCCTTCTCCGGAGACTCAGGGCGGCTTACAATGCGTTAAGTAATAGCCTTCATACTTCTGTATATTTATACAAAGACAGCTTATTTCCCATTTGCCTAATGGGGGGAGACAGGCAGCACAATGGCTCAGTGGTTAAAGAAGCTGTGATTGTCAGCTGGAAAGCTGACAGCCCGGGTTTGAGTCCCGAGTTCAGTGAGTGTTGTGACCCTGACTCCCGAGCCTGTCCTTACAGAGGAAGAGGACTCAGAAGATGATGGGGTGGAACTGACAAGGCCCCTCCTTTTGGCAATGACTCAGGTTCCATCCAAAGGTCAGGAGGAACAGCCGGGGATGTGCCAGGAGGAAGGCATATCGGAGCACCCATTGATAGGGAGTGATGATGATGAATCCTGGCTTGATCCCAGGCAGCGTCGGAGGGAGAGGCGTGCGCAGCAACGGAAGAGGTGTGGGAGGGCCAGAGACTGAGCTGAGTCACTGAGCCACGCCCCACAAGGGATAAAAGTGGGTGGGATTGCTCTTCAGGCTTTGTGACGGACAGAGTTCACACTCTGATAGTCACATTGTGATCCCTGAACTTCGGCTTGGATATATTTTGGACTGAACATTGACTAAACTCTTGTCTTGTGGATAATTTGTTGCTCCTGGAATGGACTGAAGATAAGCCCTCTCCTGTTTTCTCGGAGTGCAAATGGATTTGGCAGACATTGTGCAATTAACTGCCAAAACCCTCGTCTGCCAGTGATTCAGGTCTGTTTATATAATAAAATATTGACAGGCGTGTTTGGCATTGCATTTGCTTGTTTGAGGGAGTGGGACAGAACAGTGAGATGGGATGAGCTCCCATTCCTTGCTCCAGCTCCTGCCCTCCTAGCAGTTTGAAAGCATGCAAATGTGAGTAGATAAATAGGTACCACTTCGATGGGAAGGTAATGGTGTTCTATGTGCCTCAGTTTGTAGTCATGCTGGCCACATGACCACGGAAAGGGTCTTTGGACAATGCTGGCTTCCTTGGCTAAGAAGACCAGAATCCGATACCATTGGGCAGGGGAAACTGTCACCTTTAATGGGAAATAAGCAGAAATGGTGGGAGTTGTTTGGTTTCCAGTGCCTTGAGATGAAACACACAGAGTGAATCACCACTTCTGAAAGGGTCATTTCAAAGACAGGTGTTGGAACTGGGGTCCTTGATGCTGAGGATTTTAAAAGGGGTCTGTAATGCTCTTCTTTGGGGCTAGAATTATACGTCGTTTTTCAGGCATTATTGTACAACAGAAGATACACCTCATCCAAATCTAAGTAGATAAATCGAAGGGGGGTTATTTTTTGAAAGAAATTGTAATTGAAAGAAATCATTTTTTTCAAATGATTGGGGAAATGAGGATTTATTACCCAATTGTTGTACAGTATTTAATTTTTTAATTAATTAACCAGCTCTTTTCAAATGTTCGTGAAAGGTAAAAACAGTGTTGTGGTGTCTTTGGTAAAAGGAAGATCTCGCCTTCAAAGAAAGATCCAGTGTTATTTGCTGAGTTCGGGTGGAAATAATTTACATTTGCTGCAAGGAAGCCTGTCAAAGCAGTATTTTTTATAGTTGGGAATGGCTCTTGAAAGAATAAAACAGCTGAACCTCAAAAGTTACTAGACTTAATGTCTCTATTTAATGTTCTTCCCCAAGTTTGCTTTTTTAAGACATAATGCAAACAATTTCATTCTATGCAGAGCTGGGAAATGTTCCCACACCACACAAAACCCATTTGGTTCTAAAAATAGATCAAATTGACTGTGAGATAATGACAGAATTGTTCATTTCATGTGCCGGTGACTTGGGCAAAACCTGCTAACCCTTCTCCAAACGGTAAAGTGATTCAAAATGAAATTGGGAGGGCTGAACGCCCTGAGGTTCAACCATGGAACCAAGATTGTAACCCACAATACGAGAGACTACAGGATAAATTTCTGAGCCGGCCGGCTGATCGCAATCAGTTAGCTGTGACCTATGGAGAACTCCATTACACTTCTCGCTCGCACACATTAATACACATGTGCACACATCTATGGCCAGGCATATGAAATGACCTTCCTAATGTACTCTACTTGGACTTCTGATGTGAAGGTGGCCTTCAGGTTTAGGCTTCTTTGGCTGCCTCTGACCCCAATCTGCCTCACCTATTTCCTTTGTCTTCTCCATATTTTCTTGGGGGAAAAAATTTGAAGACTTTTCTTTGAATTTGAAGATGTTTCTTTGAAAAGCCATCCTAGTACAGTGCCCAGCTCTAGGCAGAATTGAACCTTTTTTAGGACAGGTAGACCTCTGCTTACAACAGTTCATTTAGTGACCATTCAAAGTTACGACAGAACTGAAAAAAGAGACTTACGGCCATTTTTCACACTTATGACCATTGCAGCATCCCCACAATCACGTGATTTGCATTTGGATGCTGAACAACTGGTTACGCATGCGCAGATCATCCATAATGATGTCCGGGTGGGTGGGCGGAGCCTCCCACCACTTCTACTACCGGTTTGCAAAAACAGGATCGAACTGGGAGCAGCCCACCACTACACGTGATCCCCTTTTGCGACCTTCTGACCAGCAAAGTCAACAGGGAAAGTGATTCCCTTAATGAATGTGGCATGAAAAGTCGTAAAAAGGGGGCAAAACTCACTGAACAAATTTCTCACTTAGCAGCATCAATTTTGGTGGTAAATTGAGGACTTCCTGTACTCGAATAGGGAACCTCAAGGCAATTAATGGGAGGCCTGCAGATTAGCCTGGGAAATCAAACCAGGTTTCAGAAGTAGGAGAGAAACTGATCTACCCGGATAAGTCTTATCTTACCAGAAGAAATCTTTTGTATTGTTCAACCTCTTTAAATATTTGTATGTATTTTTGCAGTTTGAAAAACAAATAGAATAGAATAATAGAGTCCGGTCCCCTGCTTAGGCAGGAAACCCTATACCATTCTGGACAAATTGTTATCTAATCTCTTCTTTAAAACTTCCAGTGTTGGAGCATTTACAACTTCTGGAGGCAAGTTGTTCCACTGGTTAATTGTTCTCACTCTCAGGAAATTCCTCCTTAATTCTAAGTTGCTTCTCTCCTTGGTTAGTTTCCACCCATTGCTTCTTGTCCTACCCTCAGGTGCTTTGGAGAATAGGTTGACCCCTCCTCTTTGTGTCAGCCCCTCAGATATTGGAAGACTGCTATTCTGTCTCCACTAGTCCCTCTTTTCATCAAACTAGACATATCCAATTCCAGCAGCCATTCTTTATAAGTTTTAGCCTCCAGTCTTCTGCATTAGGCTACAGTGGAGCTATCAATTGTTAAGGTGCTAAGACCAGATGTAGAATGCTTAGCTGAGCTGCTACAAAATGAGCAAAATGTCCCTCTATCCAAATGTCTATGGAGATTCTCCATCACCGAGGTCACAGTTGTCCCAAAGGTGCTTTCTCAAGAGGCAACTGGACTTCCTTTGTTTTTCTCTGAAGACGTTTTAATTCTCATCCAAGAAGCTTCTTCAGGATGAGAAGCGAAACGTCTTCAAGGAAAAACCGAGAAAGTCCAGTTAGTTGCCTTTTGAAAAAGCAGTTTTGGGACAACCATGACCTGCATAACGGAGAATCTCCATAGACATGGAGTTTTCCCCTTTATCTTCTAATGTTAGCTGGCCACATTGTTTAACCATCATCCTTCATACTCTTTCAGTATTGAAGAAATTGCAATCTATTAAATTTCTATTCTCCATTAGAATGATCTGAAGGTTAAAAGAAATTATCTCATGTAATTTATGGCGCAACATTACTTCATGTTGGGTTAATGTGAACCGTTATATCATAGCTGTCATGCTCAAATGGATGTGATAAAGCTTATTCTTTTTTTCCCTAAACATCTACTTCATGTACAAGCTATTTTTAACCAAAGAAGATGTCCAAAAACCTAACTGACATTATCCTATCGAATCATTGAATCCTCCAAAATCTGTAGGAAAACTAGCTTTTATTTAGCTAAATCTATACAAGCTGCCAAGCTTTTGCAAAGGAAGATTCTATGTTTGTGACATAATAATAATAATAATAATAATAATAATAATAATAATAATAATAGCAAAATCACGCAAAATGATTACAAAGCTAGACCTGTTTGAGTTGCTAAATTAGCCCACTGGTCATTATGTTAAAAATATGACATACCTGTATCCGAAAAGTCATGGGAGCACAAAGTGGAAAAAGTTATAGAAAATGAGAAGGTGAAGATCTTGTGGGACTTTTGAATACAGACAGAACGTCGCTTGGAACACAACACGCCAGATATCACAGTTGTCAAAAACCAAAATGTACAATTTATTGACATCGCTGTACCACGAGATGCCAGAGTTGAAGAAAAAGAACTGGAAAAAAAATCACAAAATATCGCGACCTGGCCATCGAAACGACACAGCTATCGATGAAATGTAACTGTGATACCCATTGTCATCGGGGCACTTGGTACCATGTCCAAGAATTTTACAAAACACATCAAGAAATTGCGGCTTCCTGCAATAACACCAGCGGAACTGCAAAAGACTGCGCTACTCGGAACATTGTACATCTTAAGAAGGTACTTGGTTGATCCCTAGGACGCTGGCAGCAACCTGTAGCAACCATTAGCACCAGTCCATGGTATTTGTGATGCATTTTTGAATGTTGAGTTGACTGAGTTTCATGTTTAATGAATAAAAGAAATAATAATATAACAACAACAACAACAACAATGCTATTTTATACATCAGCATGATGGTGGTTGGTGGAATGGAATTGACACGAAGCTGTGAGTTTTCCACCCTATCCTGTGGCAATGGAAATTACTTGTAGAAAACCTACAAGTAGTAGGTTTCTACAAGTAGAAACCTACAAGTAGTAGGTTTCTTCTTTGTGAAGAAATATTTCTCCAGAAATCTGCATTTCAGGTTCCTTTCTTTCCAGGCCTTTTTCAGAGCTAGCAGAAAATAGGAACATGATAATATGTTGAGGAAGATTCTGGAAGTTTGTTTGGAAGTTCGGTCATGGCGACTGAACTTCATTTCTTTTTTGATTTGAAACTTTTTGCTGTTTATCCAAATAGTCTAAAACAAAAACAGAACAGAAATCCAGTTGCCGATTTCCAGACAGGAATGTGAAGAATACAAAAGTTTTAAAATATCTTCTTAATAGTCTTAATAGTCTTCTTCGTAGTCTTCTTAATAATTTATCCCAGTCTTCAAAAAAGAAAAGAAAAGAAAAGAAAAGAAAAGAAAGAAAG
>JANHZT010032694.1:0-10413 GCA_032468215.1 Stegonotus admiraltiensis | reverse complement strand
TTTAATTTAGTAAACTAAGGTTTGTACAGACTTTGTGTGTGCTGCGTTCTTTGGGGTCCGTAGCTGGGGCAGAACAGATTCCATTCCAAGGAAATAACAACTGCATGAAAATGGAAGGGAATGCCCTTAATATTATTTTTTAAAATTATACGTAATTTTTTTCTTCTGCCGTCCACAGATGACAAACGATCTAGCAAACCGAAGACACGGCCCTCACCTATTCTGCCAAACCAATCTGCATCTCTAGCAAAGAAACCAGCCACTTTACCGCTACCGCCACCTGCTGTTCAGAAGCCTAAACTCCCACCCAAGCGAATGGATGATGAGGTGACACTTCCCATTTTTATTATGCTGACTCCATTTTCCGTGAGGGATGGAACAACCAGGCAGAAGAAATCTACTCTTGCTGTTTTCGCATGAGACATTTATTTTCCTCTTTCCATTCCTTCTTGTAATAGGAGGCTGCATGGCAAATTTAATCGTACTTAAAGCCGCTGATAAGAGACAAAACAGACTGACAAAGAAAGAGGAAGCCAGACACGTAGAATCAAAAGTCTGTCAATAAAGATTTCAGTTGCAAAGCTACTAAATTATACCTAACTTAGAACTTGGAAGATAGCAAAACAAATTACTTGAGTCAACCAGTTTAACTAAGGCAAGAGTAGGCAGCCTGGATCTGCTTGCTTTTGTTCCACTTGACTTTTGAAAAAGTTTAATAAAACAAAATGATACAAAACCAAGACATTAACATGCTATAAAAAGAAAGCATCCATTTCTAAACATTCTATTTATCAGCAGAAATGGCTTTGGATCAGGGCTGGGTTCTTCTTACCTCTACTACCTGTTTGCATTGTGCCCGTGCATGCTCGCTTTGCTCGTGCGCGCACACGCTCTTCAGTGATGCGCAGAAGCTTCTGCTCATGTGCAGATCACTTCTGATGACGTCCGGATTAGTGGGCGGAGCCTCCCACTGATTTTACTACCGGTTCTTGTGAACTGGTCCGAACCGGGGGCAACCCACCACTGCTTTGGATCCCAAAGAGATCCTACTACAGCAGTAGAGAACATTCTGAGATGAAGTTGTCTTTTTGAAGGCGAACAACTTGTGCCCATATTTTGCAGCCTTACCTGGGGTGGAAGGATCTAGTCACAATAACTCATGCCCTTGTCACCTTCTGCTTAGACTACTGCAACATGTTGTATGTGGGACTGCTTTTAAGTTCATTCAAAAGCTGCATTCCGCACAGCCGTATGCTGACCAGAATTCACTGATAGAAGCCTGTCACGCTATGAGATTTCAGACTGAAGAGCAATCTCTTATTCAGGAAATAGATCCTTTCCATTTGAGATTAACTTGTAATGCTTTTGACAAGATAGTCAAAACTTGGTTACCTGGATCAGTCAGAAAATGGACACTATTAAGTTCCATTTATTTTAAAGTTGAAACATTAGCAATAGCACTTAGACTTATATACCACTTCGCAGTGCTTTACAGCCCTCTCTAAGCGCTTTACAGAGTCAACGTATTGTCCCCAACAATCTGTGTCCTCGTTTTACTGACCTCAGAAGGATGGAAGGCTGAGTCAGCCTTGAGCCAGTCAGGATCAAAGGAATCAAACTCCTGGCGGTGAGCAGAGTTAGCCTGAAATACTGCATTCTCACCATTGCACCATCATGGCTCATTTGGACATGCATAAAACTTTACTGAACATTGAGAGGAAAGCATTTGCTTGTCTTATATTAAACATGCAAATATTAAATCCTCACTGCATTTTCTTTTAGGCAGATTATGTTGTACCAGTTGATGATGATGAAGATGATGAAGATAATTATATAGAACCCACAGAAGAAAGCACTTCACAACCTGTAAAACGTAAGGTTTGGATGATTTTCTTTGCAACTTCAGAAAGACATGGATGTGACTAAGGCATTGACTGAAATATGTGAAATATACACAGGGGGCTATTTTAAAAAAACACCTGTTATCAAGAGTTTTGAATTCATATTAAGTTTTCCTTTTCTTATGAGAAAGTAAGGACTTTAAAAGGAAGAGTGGAAGATTGGGTAAAGAATTAGGGCCAAGTTTAAAAAAATAGTTTCTATGAGAAATAAAAACAGTGAGAACTAGAATCTTGGCAGCTTTTTAAAAGATATTTCTTGGGATTTGGCAGACATGTTACTTTCATTGTACTGTATATAATATATTACACTGTGTGGTAGTGTTTTTCAAACTATGCACTTTAAAATGTGTAGACTTCAAATCCCAGAATTCCCCATGCTGGTGAGGAATTCTGGGAGGTGAGTTTCACGGATCTTAATGTTGCCAAGTTTTACGTTTTACGGTGCTTCTGATTCAGAGGTTTAAAAAGTGCTTGGAGCACAAAGAGAAATTCATAGCGCCTACCTATACATCCTTCAAAATGCATCAGTACTTGGGATCGTACAGGTGCAGCTGCTTTCAGTGTCACATTTCTATCTCTTGCACTCCTGAAAGTACCTTCACCTTTACATCCAGTATATTGCATGAGCCTTCACTTTTTTGGAAACATGAATTTTTCCAACTGTGTCCTTATATATTTGGGATGAGGTCCATGCAAATGACCTCTGAAATTAGAAAAACATGCATTTCACTCACCCTTTTGAAAAAGCAACCTGAATATACAAAAATATGCATATCACTCACCCTTTTGAAAAAGCAACCTAAATTAGGTTTTTACTATTGGCATGAGCAATAGTAAAACTTTAGGTAATTGATCAGCGTGGGAGGCTAAACTGTGTTTCTGGATTTTGATTTTCTCAGAAATCTCTAATACTTTGCTTTGATCATTTTTAGCACCTGTAGTGAACAGATCAACCAAGCCTCCCTGTTCTGTGCCATCACCTTCCACACTAGGTAGGAAAATTTTGTGTTTTATCTTCCCCAAATCATGCAAAAATGCAATCAGTGGGTTGTGAAATGAGTTCAGCTTTAATTCTAGGCAACCAGATTAGTTACATTCCCTTAAAGAAAAGTAGGATTCAAAAGGGAAATGAGTTACACGTTTTAGGAATGTTTCCCCATAAGTACTTCAGTCATTTGCTGTATATAAGGCACCAGACTAGAGAACTCCTCTCCTTTTAATTTGTATTTCAGGCACGAAATCCTGTCTTTAGCGAAATGATACAGAGATGAACGCAATGTAGCCAAAGGCTAAATTTCATGTTAATTATATATTTAGCATGACTTGAAAATATCTAATATTTTCTTCAAAGCCATCTCTTAAGGCTGCAGTGAATGGAAAATATTTTAATTCCTAGCAATCCATTAAGAAATAAAGTAAAGACTACCCTTGAGTCAACTCCTGATTATTGCATTGAAGATGTTTTCTTGGTAGCATTGCAAAAATGATCAGCCCTTGTCTTCTTCTGGGGTGTTCTTTCATTGCCCCAGAATTTGGCCGATTCAGAAAGCTAAGCAGGTCTTTGGAGATCACTAGGAAATCTCAGGGTTAGACTGGGAAATCAAAAACATAACTGGATGAAGGTATGGGCAAAGCATATCTATATTCACATCCACAAAATCACCAGAAAACTTGGGAGACTTTATTAAGACTTTATTTAAATTAAATCTTTCTGTCATTCATGTGCCTAGTTGTGCACAGAAATGGTTTATTTCTGTTTCTATCCTCTTGTCTGCAGATGTATATGAAATTCCTGAGGAAGAGGTAAGATGTTGTATATATTTAAAAAAAAAAAGACTTACCTTTGCAGGAAGAGAAGAAATATTCAGAGCAGAAAGAGGGAAATAACTCTTTGTGATACATGAGTGTACAAAGGAAAGAGGAATAATATCATGCATACGTTCAAAATTGCATTTTATATATAGCATTTAAGGATGCCAAATGCAATTTTCATCTCCTTTCCCAAAATGGCACCAATGAAATCCATTTCTAGGGAAAAATGAGAATATCAACCAAATTTAAATCTTACTCATTTTGCAATGATAATTTAAAGAATAATATGTTAACAATATATATTAGTTTTCTAGGGTAAAATACTAGTAACAAAAGCTTGGATCAGCAAATTTGACATGTTTATTTGATCTGCTTTTGAAATTCACTACAGAAGGGACATTATATTTCAGTTATATGAAGTAGTTGTCACAGCATCTCCTACAAATTGACAAGAACTGGCATTTTAGGGGAAATGTTCCTTAAGAAAGTTAAAAACCTAATGCAATTTGTGAATACTAATCTAATTCATTTTCTCCAGCAGAAGTCATCACCTCCATTAATCAGGTAACTTATTGTTCACTCTGAAATTATAAGTAAATGTCGCTACACACTAGAGGTTATTTCCCCAGTTTATTTTCTCCTAAAAAAAGTCTTAATCTAAGGTAAATAATTGTAATTTTACAACAGTGGAATTTTAGTGCAATGATGTATCGCAAAATAGCTGATGTGAGGTCACGCAAGAGACAATTTATGCTAGAATTCAAATATGACTATAACCTTCTTTGATAAACCCAGCTTTTTTTATGTGCTGCTTCTATGTCTCCATCTATACATTGTGCGTATCATATTGACTACCTGATTCAAAAGTTTCACACTGAAATTAGGTACTTTAATTCTATATAATCCCCCAGCAACTGATATTTGGAGAACTTTATGAGGTGATGGCAGAATGTAGGCGAAAGAGTAGCAAAGAGTAGGGGTGGAGTCAAAAAAAGAATCAGCCTGGAGTCACTACATGGGCACAAATAAACTAAGTACAACTTCTCTTGAATTCTGTTAATCCTTACATAGCACCAGAATATTGAGCAATACATTAGTTTAATTGGAACGTAATGTGTGGCCTTGGATTTTTGTGCCTTACGTTAATCTAGCCAACTAATGTTTAGCACTATTTCAGCGCTAGATAAG
Source organism: Stegonotus admiraltiensis (assembly GCA_032468215.1). NCBI lineage: Eukaryota > Metazoa > Chordata > Lepidosauria > Squamata > Colubridae > Stegonotus > Stegonotus admiraltiensis. The sequence goes on along the minus strand of JANHZT010032694.1, from coordinate 5,512 downwards.
GGTTAATGGAATTCAAGAGGGGTTGGACTTAGTTCATTTGTGGCTATGTAGTGACTCTAGACTGATTCCTCTTTTGACTGTGCCCCCAGTTCTGTCACTCCTCCATCTATACAAAACTTTCAAACATCTGTGGGGAACATGACTTGGAAATGTAGTCATCCTGTGTGGAAAATCTATTTGTATTTTTTGTCCCTAAGGATATCCAAGCCGCTTCCTCCCAAGCCAGCTTTGAGGCCATCTGGAGGATTTTCTCATGAACGCAGCATACCTAAAGAATCCTTCACATCCGATACATTTAAATCAGACAGGTTAGTTTTTAGTTTTAAAGACGTTTCTCTATGTTGCTAATGAATAGAATTCATGTTGAGCATTTAATGTGGTTTGGGAGTAGCATTCTACTTTGACCAGAAAGAGTCAGGTTTGTATACCTGTGTACCTAAGGAAGTTTGAATCCAAATTTAAATTTGGCCTCATTCAAGAACAGATAGAACTTTTAAAAAAAAAGACTAGATCCCATGAAGCCAATTTAAATAAATCATTTACCATAAGAAACTGCCACATTTACTATAAGGAGTCAAAACTCTCTAGGCTTTACAAGCTGTACTGATCTGGCATTGGTCTTTATCCAACTGGGAGACCAATCCAGTTTACAGTCCATATATTTCCTCAATATAGGGAATCATTAGAGCTAAAAGCACGTTTGTAAAAGTAGTACAGCTTTCTGGAGCTGATCTATTGATTATAGTTCTCATCAGCCCTAGATAGAAATGTGCTGTAGTAGCTGATGATGATGAGAGTTTTATTGTAGGAGATGGAATATATACTATCCATCTTGGAGGGGCATCAGGTTTAGGAACTAAATTTAATATATCCCAGTTTTAGGTAACCCAGCTCAGTTCGCAGTGGAAAAATACCCCTAAAAGCAACCATTAGAAAGCAGTTTATTGCAGTTTTATATAAAGGAGAAAAATAAAGACTTAAACATTTTCTGTTCTTTCCAGAAACATTTTACCACTTCCAAGGCACCGCCCTTCACCGAAAGCTGTAAGTATTTCACATACAAGTTCATAATGCAGTATGAACAATCTGGATTATTGTAATGTGTTCTAGATGGGGCTGCCCTTGAAAAGTATCCAGAAGCTTCATTTGTTTTGGAATGTAGCAGCCCACACAATTTTGCATACTCATGTAACACCAGTTTGCAGGAGCTGTAATCTACTTCTGGGTACATTTCAAGATGCTGGTTATCACCTTTAGAGCCCTATTTGGCTTGGGGCCAGGCTGCTTGAAGGACCACCTCTCTTCCATTATATCCACTTAGCCCATCAGGACAGGAAGGCAGAGTATGTTGCAGGTCCCATCTGGTAGGAATGCATATCTGGTAGGACCATGAAAAAGGGTTTTCCTGGTGGTGGCCCCTTCTCTATGGAAATGATTCCTCCAGAGGTAGGATTGGATCCTGACTTGTGCTTCTCTGAAAAGCTCTGAAAATGTGGTTTGCTAGCAGGCCTGGGGACCATGAATAGAGATAATTGAGGGTTGATTTGATTGTGTGGCTATAGCTAGGGAACAAGTATGGTTTTTATGTTATGGAGTTTTAATATTGTAAGCCACCTGGAGTCACCTGTGTGTGAGTTGGGTAGCCATATAAAGTTGCTTAATAAATAAGTAATAAAGACACAGTAAGATTCCATGGGGAGGGGAGGGCAGAGGAGAAAGAGAAGATACATGACATATCGCAACTTCTTCTTCGCTAAACCAGGCGTGGGCGTGGCCAGCGTGTGACATATCCGGCCTGCAGGCTGCGAGTTTAAGAGCCCTGTTCTAGTCCATGCTTATATTTGGAGCCATGACATGTTTAGCCCAAACTCCAGGATAATTAAAGTATCCTGTCTTGCTCATGCCTAAATATATGTATACAAACCTTCTTTATCAGAGTCTTATTTATTTATATTTATTTATACTTCATATTTCTTAATCACCCATCTCCCTCAGACTCTTATCTCCTATGTCCAGATCTGGAATGGCAGCCATTGGGGATTTATAGAAACTGAAATTCAAACCTACAACAAACCATGCTTCAAAATCTGATTTTCGCAAAGCCATTACAGTGTTTGTGCTGGATTAAACAGAAACCGTGAAATCCTATTTTAAATGTTTCTGAAATAGGGATTGGATGGCAGTATGGCCAAGTTCATTAATTTGGGCTTTTTATTTTGGTGCCATTTGAACACAGTGCTTAATAAAATCAATGTTTTTCAAGCTGACCATTGTTTTTTCTGTAGCATGTAAAGCTATTTTTATTGGCTCCAGATTTTGCTTTGGATTAATGCTGTGGGTCTTCTGATCATATCTCACTGAAGGTATATCACAAGGTTTCCCAACCTTGACGATCTTAAGATGAGCGGACTTCAATTCCCAGAATTCCCCAGTCATCTTAGAATCAAACGTTTCAGAGGATTCCCTGTCTTGAACTTTCCTCCAACATACTCATCAATTTTTCAACTACCTAGGCAGATCCTTTTCAGCCATATATAAGTCTATGGACTATGGATGGACTTATATATGGCTGAGAAGCAATCTGCCAAGGTTGTTGAAAAATTGATGAGTAATGTGTTGACTCTGACCAGGACAGGTAATGAGCTAATGAATCATAATGGGAAGCAGCAGAAGCTTCTCACAACATTAAAATGAAAGGAACAAGTTTGGCAAGAGAAGACTAATTCATTGAACTCACTAGGATGCTAGAGATTTGTAAGCAGATCAATCCCAAAGGCATGGAAGGATTACGAAAAATGGGGCAAAGCCACACAACCTGCTCATGCAGAATGTCCATAAATGGGCAAGCATTTCTGAAAGTTAAACCTGCGTACACATTAATTTTAATGTGAGAGCCAGTTTGGTCTAGTGGTTGAGGCACCAGGCTACAGAAGAGAAGCAACCTAGAACGAAGGAGAAATTTCTTAACAGTGAGAGCAATCAACCAATGGAATAACTTTCCTTCAGAACTTGCTGATGGGTGGTTCATCACTACAGGCTTTCAAAAAAAAAGACTGGACAAACAATTTGTCTGAAATGGTATAGGGTCTCCTGCTCAAAGAGGGGTTTGGACTAGAAGACCTCCAAGATCCCTTCCAACTCTATGTTCTATAAATCAGGAGACTGTGAGTTCTAGTTCTGCCTTAGTCATGAAAGCCAGCTGGGTGTGTCTTCAGCACAATTCACCTCACAAGGTGGTTGCTCTGGGGAAAATAGGAGGAGAGTTTGTTGGATATGTTCACCACCTTGAGTTATTTGTAAAAATAATAAATGGCAGGATAGAAATAAATATTGATGCTGCTGTTTCTTGATGACTATGGAGATTCTCAGTCATCCAGATCATGGTTGTCCCAAAGGTCCTTTTTTTCAAGAAGCAACTGGACTTTCTGATTTTTCTTTGAAAACATTTCGCTTCTCATCCAAGAAGCTTATTCAACTCTGAAGAAATCCTTCCATTCCCCACCATCCAGTCAGAGCTGAAGAGGTCCAGTTACCTCTTAAAAAAAGCACCTTTGCTGTTTATTGATGTTTTTATTGATTTTGTGTAGAACTATAATTAATTAATTAATGTGATGATGACATCTTCATTAAGTCATATAATAAAAATAAATAAGTACCTTTGCAACACACATTATCACAATACCTAGATTACAATTTGCCCAGAGCTGTTAAATAATCTGAAAACTGTTTTAATTTCAGGATCCAGAGGTCATTGGAGCTCAAACTGATGGAAGTAAGAATATTCTGCCTTAAAGCCAAATGTGCAGGGACTTCTAAGATGACTAGGAGCACAAAAGCTGCTTCAGAAAAGATGTTTCATGTTGACTTTATCATTTCATGTGATCCTGTGACTGTGTAGGAACAAAACTGTTGCACCATATCAAAGCACATTGATTTTGATGACAGGTCTTTCTGAGTTTTTCTATGAATCATTCAAGCTTTTCATTTTTGCTATCATGTTTTTTTAACAGGTGAGGAACCTGTGGCCATCTGATGTTGTTGAACTACAATTCTCAGCTACCCTGATGAACATGATCAGTGGTGAGAAATTACCATATGAAAATTGTACTCAACAACATCAGGAGAACCGTAGTTCCATGTTAGCTTCAAAAGCTGGTTTAATGTAGCAGATAAGAATATGTCAATTGTGGAATCTTAGCCTTGAATTCCACCTTTTCCACAAATATAACCTTTCTCAACCCTGGTAACTTGAAAATGTGTAGATTTCAACTCCCAAAATTCCCTAGTACATGCTGGCTGGGTAATTTTGTGTGTTGAAGTCCATATATCTTAAAGTTGCCAAAGTTGAGAAACACTGCCTTAAACTAATCATTTTCTCCCTTTGTCTCTCCCTACCATGTTAAGGGAATAATAATGTCAATGTACTGCAGTTGAGCCATTGCACAAATGATGAAATAATATGAAATGCTTGAAAGTTTCTGTATTTTTGATCCATAATTGTAACTGTATATGGATAATACACCAATTGTTTCTGGCAAATGCTACATGATGGTATATGATAAAACTTTGATTTTTATGAGCCTTCGTTCAGTGGACTTTGGATACAACAATTAAAAATTGCATTTGAACTGTATCACAATGTTTGTGCAGTTTATGTAAACTGAAATTTAATTGATATTTGGCTTTAATAGACACAGCTTCTCCCCACTTTATCTATAAAATCAATATTTTATTGTATGTTACGTTATCAAGATACTTTCAAAATTGTGAGTGTTAAGGTTGAGCGTTTTAGGTATTTTGACCGGACTGGGCAAATCCTATGAAAAAGGAGATTCATACATATTCCTGATTTTTCCAATACAGTGTGGTCAGTGGATTTGCACAGTTCTGATTTTCAGTGGCTTTCTTATACTCAAAGCAGTAGTAGCAGTAGTCTAAACTTTAGAAGTGTAACATTTTGTTAACCAACAGTTACATTGAACTAACTACTGTGTTTGGATTTTTAGATAATAGCAGCAATGGTGCTACAGAATTTCAACTTCCTTCTGTTAATGTTCCATCGCCATTTCCCAGGATCACGTAAGTGTTTTTAAAAAACTCATTCCTTTTCACTATAGAAACTGTTCCAGTTTTTGTAATCCTTAAATGCATTATTTACCAGAAGCAATGTAATAGTTTGTAATTATTTTATACGCCATGTTATTGAAGTAGTTAACTGCTCTGATAGATTGGCTAGATGTAAAGAAAGGTTTTGTATATTTTAAACGCTCCTGAGAAGGCAGTGTGCAAAGTCTGTGATGTACATTTTAAAAAAGGGCTTGATCACAGCTTGATCACATGATCACAGTTGCCACCTTGACTTTTTTGACCCATCACCCATTCCCGGCATTCATTCACCCCTTTCCAGTTGCGCTTAGTTCAAGCAAGTTTCATCATTGCGTCCCTTTCTGGATCGGGACTCCTTACGCACGGTCACTCAAGCTCTCGTCACTTCCCGCCTGGACTATTGTAA
>JANHZT010032597.1:0-10421 GCA_032468215.1 Stegonotus admiraltiensis | reverse complement strand
GTACCAACCCCACTCGTTGTGGTGGAATAAATAAAATGGGGATTTTAAATAAATGGATATCTCAAAATGGTATGGTGATGAGAGCTTGCCCCATCCCTGACCTCTAAGCCCGCACCTCTAATATCACCGCCCCCCGCCAAATTTAAAACCCTTTCTCTGCTCCTTTTCACTACAACTAAAACTGCTAGGTCAATATATGATCAATTGTGAAAACCAAAATATGATAAAATAGGAAAACTACAACAGAGCAATTAAAACCCTACAGTGAGCAAGTAAACCCAACACCACTAATATAAATCATACTACTCTCAGTTTCAATCATATGCATGGGGAGATTAGGATAATTAAAAAAAAACAAAGGTCTTAACTAGTCAATGAAAATATATTAAATCTGATATCAAGCAAGCCTTCAGCACAAGGGTTACCAACACTGAAAAATATCACTCTCTGGCAGGAAGACTCATTGTGATGAATGTCAGGGATAGAGAACCATTTGGAATCTAGGGACTGCCAATTCCTATCTGCAGAGTCATGATTATGAAATAGCGTAATGGGCCTTGACAAGATTAATCAAAGCAGACTGTTAATATCCTCCATCTTGCCATAGACAGCAGCTTCTTTGACTGGTAGAGGTGAATATTTAAATTGACACGGCTGATTGAGTGGATCATTTTGCTTAGACAAATCAATCAAGATCTATATGAATTATAATTCAACATAAAGGGTTTTTTATTTTTCCAGGTGTACTCATAACAATAGCAAAATAATCCTTTTGGATTGTGGAGAAAAAGTAACAGAACTGTCATGAAAAAATATGAATTTTTTACTTTATTGATCTCTCAGTTTATAGTAATATACTGTATCTTAAGTATTACTAAGATCCCTATTCACCATTTAAAGTTTTTTCAAAAATAAAATGTTATCCTTTAATGTAGTTTTTATCAGAAAGATGCATTTTAATGCTTACAAGTGCTGCCTGAGTGTGTTATCTGCACAATAAACCAAAAGATATTCTACAATATAAGAACAAATGTGCTTTTCCCCTCCCAAACTTTTTAATTAATTTAATATGTTGCCTTTCAACAGACTATATATGGTGCTATGCTAAGGCAATTCCCAGATGGATATGAACTGTCATGACATGAACTTCACTGTCATGAAGTTAAGGACAAAAAACTCAAAACTGATATTACATCATTTATATTTATACATTCATGCAGAGCATTTAAACATGGAAAAAGTCTCCAAAGATGTATAGAAAAATAAGACAACCTAATTTAATTTAAAATTGCAGTAGAAAAAGATCAGATGAGAAATAAGAACAATATGATTTACAAAGCAAGTACATTTTCACCATTTATTTAAACATCCGCATAGATATGAAAGACCTAGTGATATCTGCTGTAAAATAATCCTAAACTGGGAAAAAAAGTTTCTCATTCCCTATTAGCTTCTAATGTTATTATACTGTATTTGTATGCTATCCAGCTCTCAATGACTCTTGAGTAATGCATAAGTAAAAAGAAAGACAAAATCCAATCCAAGCTGGGCTAGCTTAATTTTAATTATTTTAAATTTTAACTTAATTTTGTTGGGTCTTAACGGGGTTTTATGTGCAGGCCATAATATTTAATTGGGTTTTAATTGGTTTTTAACTTTATATTTATATGCATATTGGGTATTTTAGTTTTGGCTGTTCACCGCCCTGAGTCCTTCAGGAGAAAGGGCGGTATATACATTAAATAAATAAATAAATAAATAAATAAATAAATAAATAAATAAATAAGAACATTAAAAGTATAAAAGATGCCAAGGTTAACAAAAACTGGAAAAGAATGAAAGAGAAACAAACCTACTATAAGGTCCTGCCTCACCAGTCTTCTCAAGAAAGCACAACTCTTGAAACGAACGGCATCTTAAAAGGAACTTTTATTGGAAGACAGTGATAGCAGAGAGAGTGTAGGCAGAATCTGAATTTCCCGTGCTGGATCGTTAGTTCATCTTTGAGTCAATCCCAAGGTGCAAAGATGTTGTGAGAACTCCAGGCTGAGAAGGTGATAATAGGCACCACGATCTCACTCCTCCAGTGGTGAGACAAAACAGATGGTCCAAGGCACATTCTTTCCCCACTCCCAACACCCCAAAGGTACATCAAGGCAGTGAAAAGGAACAAAGAAAACCCCATGCAAGCATAACCCAAAGTCTCCCCCCTCCTACCAGAATGGCAAGGTCCTGATAGAGATCTATGGGACCTGACATGCTGCCCGCCTAAGAAAAGGAGACCCCCACCTGGAGACAAAGAAAATAATAAAGGGGAAGACAACTATAAGAACAATTGGTTAGGTTTGTTAGGACATGCTTGATTAATCTAGGGGCTCTAATATGTTTTTTATGAACCCACTTGTTTTGGAATGCAGGGAGGTCTTTCCAGTCCACTAAATGCTGGGTGGACCCATGGTGCCATCTGGAATTAAGGATCTGTTTAATCTTGAAGTGTTGTTCACCTTCTACCATGATGAACTGTGGTAAGGGTGTGTGTGGATCATAAGACTGAGGTTATTTTCAGTTTTAACAGGCTGCAATGGAAGATGGGGTGCACTTGCCACAAGGACTTGGGCAATTGCAGCTCCACTGTGACTGGGTTAATAATGCAGGTAATGGGGAATGGTCCCATGAATTTTGGTCCAAGTTTTTTAGATGGTTGAAAAGACTGCAAGAATCAAGTGGAAAGGTAGACCCAATCACCAACTTTAAATGGTTTAGGCTCCACTCTTTTTTTGTCTGCCTGGGTCTTGTAGGTTGCTTTTGCTTTTGTGGCTTTGCAAACCACAGGCCAGGTGGTTTTTAGCTGATTGATCCACTCCTTCAGGAAGGGGATTGTTGGTTCAGTAGTGGGTAGTTCAGGCATTGGGTTAAATTCCTGGCCTGTGGCTATTTGGAATGGGGTAAAACCCATTCTGGTGTGCACTGAATTGTTGTATGCTACGCCCGCAAATGGCAACAGGTCGGTCCAGTCATCCTGTTGATAGTTAATAAAGCATTGGAGGTATTGTTCCAAAATGAAGTTAATGTTGCACCATTTATTTGAGGATGGTGACTAGAACTGAGGCCCTGGTTGGTTCCCAAGAGGTCAAAAAAAGTTTTCTAGAATTTGGAGGTGAACTGGACCCCCAATCTAATACAATGTGGCGTTGAGCACCATTTAAGTGGTATATGTGAAGTAAGAACAGTTTTGCTAGAGTTTTGGTGGTTGGGATTTTTTGGCATGGGACAAAGTGGACCTGTTTTGAAAAGAGGTCTGTCACTACCCAAATTACTGTGTTTCTGGAGCTCTCTAGGAGTACGACAGTAAAATCCATAGAAATCTCTCTCCAGGGTGCTGATGGATCAGCTACTGGCTGAAAAAGGCCAGGAATTTTGCCTTGCCTGTGCTTTGCCACTGCGCAGGTGGGGCATCTGGCAACATAACTTTCAGTGTCCTTTTTAAGGGATGCCACCAAAATTGTCATTTCAGAAAGTTCAGAGTTTTTACAAATCCAAAGTTCCCTGCCACTTTGGAGTCATAGCAGGCTTGCATGGTTTTTAGTCTTTTGCTTGCTGGGACATAGAGTTTGCCTCCTACCCAAGGCAGTCTGTCTTGTATGGGGCAAGTGTTTTTGTGGTTAAGGAACCACTCATTCTTCTCTAGGGCCTATTTAAAGGCTATAGTGATGGCTGTGTCCATGGGGTGGGGGGGCAGGGGGGCGGGAGAGCTTTTGTTTGTGATCATGTAGTGACCCATGCTGCTAATTGTGATGTGGGGAGCATGGGTTTAACTGCTTCTGTCTTTGCACTGTTATACTGGAGCAGTCCGGACAAAGTATCTGCCAGGAAGTTTCCCCCCACCCGGTAAATAGTGGAGACTGAAGTTAAATCACTGAAAGTATTGGTGGTCATACCTACAGATACAATCATGTTATGTGAAAGATGTGAAAACATGGGGTTTTTATAGAGAACTAACAACATTGGATAAGATATTAGTGGGGACGGATGACAAATTGATAAGGATACTATACAATTATTTATTAAATTACAAAATGGAAGAACAAGTTAAAGAGATGATGATAGTATGGGCTAAATTTTTTGGATATACTATAGATTTGGATAAATGGCAAAAGCTTTGGAAAAGAAATTGGAAACTGACAATGACCACATCATATGAGGAAAATCTCTATAAAATGTTCTATAGGTGGCATCTGCCCCCCCCCCAAATGTTTAGCAATATGTCCCCAAACTGTTGGAAATGTAAACAAATACCTGGCACATATAACCAGATGTGGTGACCTGTATAAAGGCAAGGAAATTTTGGATACAAATTCATATGTGGTTAGAAAAAATGACCAGACAACATATAGAGTTTAAGCCAGAATTATTTTTATTAGGCATTATATCAGATGGCTATGATAAAGGGACAATATACCTAATATTACACATCTTGACTGCAGCAAGAATTGTGTATGCACAGCAGTGGAAGAGTGAAAACACTCCTTCAGAGGAGGAGATGATAAGGAAGATACTAGTCTGTGCAGAAATGGACAGACTAGCAGTAAAAATGAAAGACAAAGGAGATACAGAGTACTATGCTACATGGAATAGATTTCATCAATGGTTAGAAACACGAGGTAGAAGTTGGAATGTGAAAGAATCAGGTTAGGTAGACATGGAAAGAGATACTATGTATATATTAGAATGTAGGTATTAGAATGATAGATTAGTTGACATTCTAGAATATGATGATCAAAAATAACTGTACAACACTAGCACTGTTTAGAATAGTATGTATGTTATTTGTTTTGACCTTTGTTTCATGGCAAGTGGAATGCCAGGACAATTACACTGTATTCAATATATCTATATCTATATATATATATATAAACAATAAAAATATATTTTTAAAAAATTGCTGAAAGTATTGGGCCCAACAGGCTAGCTTGGGGAACATTTTCCTTGGGGTCTTTAGGGCCTACAGATTCTTGTGGTCGGTTTATACCTGGAAAGGGATTTTATTCCCTTCCAGGAAGTGTCACCAAGTGATGAGAGCCCATCTGACTGCAAATGCTACCTTCTTCCATATTGCCTAATGCTGCTCAGTTTCAGCTAGTTTTTTCGATGTGTATGCACAGGACTGCAGTTGACTCCCCTCATTTTCCAGAAGCAGCACAGCCCCCACTGCCACATCGCTGGCGTTTCCCTGAATTACAAAGGATTTTTCTGGGTCCAGGTGTTTCAACACCAGCTCAGCTGAGAAGAGCTTCTTGAATGCCATTTGGCATTCTATGTTCCACTTTAGTGGCTGGCTGGGTTTAGGCTTATCTACCACCTTAGTTCTCAGCAAGTTAGTAATAGGGAGGGCACTTTTGGCAAATGATGGGATGAATAGCCTATAGAAATCTGTGAACCGTAAGAAGCTTTGTAGCTGACTTTGGGTGTGTAGGGCTTCCCATTCTAACACCACTCACACTTTTTCTGGGTCCATTTCCATCCCCTGGTGCAAGATCTGGTATCCCAGGTAGTCTAGTTTGTATTTGTGGAATTCACATTTTGAGATCTTAGCATATAGTTTGGCAGCTCGGAGTTTTTTCAGGACTGCCCGGACCAGCTTTATATGCTCAGCTTTTGTCTTGGTATATATCAGGATGTCATCAAGTTACACCAAAACACCCTTATATAGGTGTTCATGCAGCACCTCATTCATCAGTTGCATGAACACTGCAGGAGCCCCTTGAAGCCCAAATGCGAGCATGTTAAACTGGAAACACCCCAGTGGGCAGTTAAATACCATCTTCCACTCATCCCCCTCCCAAATCCTGACTTGGTAATGGGCTTCCTGCAAATCCAGATTAGAAAAAATCCTGCCCTTGGAAAGGTGGGCTAGCATGTCCTTCATGAGGGACAGGAGGTACATATTTTCCTCACACACTTCATTTAGACCCCTATAATCGATGCATAAATGAAGCAAGACATCTTTCTTTTCCCAGAACAGTACTGGGGCAGTACTTTTGGGTCAGGCAGTCTGGATGAAGGCACGCTCCAAGATTTTGTCTATGAAATTGCTCAGCTCATCTAGCTCTCAGGGCATCATGGAGTAAAGTTTTGGCTTTGGTAACTTAGCTCTTTGGATTTGTAAAAATTCTGTACCTTCTGAAAGGACAATTTTGGTGGCATCCCCTAAAAAGGACATTGAAAGTTATGTTGCCAGCTGCCCCACTGCATGGCAGCAAAGCACAGGCAGGGAAAAAATCCTGGCCTTTTGCAGCCAGTAGCTGATCCTTCAGCTTAGCTCCTGGGAGGATCTTGATGGCACAGTCAGTAGATCAGTGAGGGGGAAGCTCATCCAACCACTCCTTGCTAAACATCTTTGCTAGGTTGTGGTATTCCCAGGGAATGACCTGCAGCAGCTCACTTTGGACAGCAGCTGCCACTTTGTTTCTGCAGCTGAAGTTTTCCTCATGATGCCTTCTTCCTTGGGTCCCCCCCACTCCAGACCTATAAAACCAATAGTCTCGGAGTGACTCTATGGCAAGTTCCAGGGGCTCCATTGCAAATGTAGCCAGGACTCCTCCCATGATGGACCCATCTAGCTGACAAAATGCTGTGGAATTTTTTAACTGTCTTAGGCAGATCCCCAGTTTTCCAACTAGGGTTGGACTTATTAGGCATCAGGTGCACCCTGAGCCTAATAGGACCATCAGCACCACTTTCTGCCCCATGCTTGGGATTAGCAGATCTAAGTGCACAGTGATGGGCAACCAAGGGGTCATCGTAGTCACTGTCTGACAGACTCAGCTCTTCTTCTTGTGGGGTTGGAGTTCCAGGTCTGTGCTTGGGAGAAGACTGGAACTCAGTGACCTTGCCATTCTTCAGAGCAGTTTCCCTCGAGCTCTGGAAGGGTTTTGATGACTTCCCTCTCGATTGCCAGTCTCCCTTTCTGGTCGGGGCCTTTGTGTGACATTCCGCAGCATGGTGGCCTTCCTTCCCACACTTGAAGCAGGCTTTTGAGTGTGGTAGAGTGGACTGAAGCTTTGTGACTTCTCTCTTCCTCTCGGGTGGTGAACTCTTCCAGTTTCTGGTTTCAGGTTTGGTCAATTTCGGCTTCTTCCACAAAGATGTACCAATTGTGCAGGCAAACCAGGCTCCTCTGGCAATGCAAGCATGGTACAGGTCATCATTGAGCCTGTCCTTGAAACAGTTCACCAGTATTTCTTCTGGCCAGTCCATGAGGCAGGCCAGGTCTCAAATCTCCTCTATTCGGCTACTGGATGGCAACCTTGCTATATGGTTTTGATGCAATCTTTTGCTTTTCAGTCAGCCAGGGGGTCCTCAAATCTGAACCTCAGAGCCATAAGGAAATGGTCAAAATTTCAGAGCTCAGGGGCATCTGCATTATAGAGTGTCACCATCCAGCATGCAGCAAGTGATGACCCTGACCCCTTCAGTTGGGAGATCCCTCCCATACTCCTGCATGTATGTAAGCACATGCACCAAGAAGAACACCAGTTGATAGGGGTCTTTGTTGAATTTTATGCCCAGGAGTATACCTTTTGTTCCAGCTGTGTCCCCTCCCATGAGCTTGATGAACTTGCACTGTGCCCAGGTGTGTCCGAGGTGGGTTCACTGGGGTGGTGATGGGTCAATCTTTGCTCTCCATGGCACCTGCAAAAGTCCCAGGGGCTGGAGAATTATCTCACTCATCAGGGGCCTCCTCTCAGTCCCTCTTATCTCCCATGGCAGAGGGCCCAGGTTCAGTGGACTCTCATGCCTTGAAGGCCTCCCTCATGAATGCATTGCCTGCTTCATGAGTTGTTTGGATCGGCCTGATGCTTCCTCCATCTCGTAGTCATCATAAAGGGTTTCCAGCTCATGTTTCCACCCCTATCAGCTGCCCTGGGTGAAGGTGACTCCTTGGGTTCTTCTGTCCCAATCCTCCTTCTTCCTTATCCCGACAGATCACGTCAGCTTTGCTTGTACTTCATCCAAACACTGGGGCTTTTGTCAGGTTGAGCCTCAATGGAGCTTTGTTAGACCTGGAAGCCATCTTTCTACCTTTGAGCCTTCAGGCTTTAGGCCTGCCACAAATTCTACTGTAGGAAAATGGGAGGGGGGATTGTGTAGAGTAAAGAGGATATGTAGTCAAAATAAAATTATTTCTAGAAAGTCAAGGCTGTTTTGACCTGCAGTTGTGCTGAGAAGAATGAGGAGGTATCTTCTGTTATGGAGGGTACCTGATTGGTTCATGTGGTAGACATGTGGGTGAAGGGCAAGGACTTGAACTTTCTTTTGGGAAGGAAAACCCAGGAGCCTTCAGATTTGGGTTTTCCCAGATGTGCCAATATGACATCTCTAATAAAAGTTAGCTTTGAGGAACTTCAAGCCTTGAAGTTTGATTTCATTGAGGGTGTTACTTGGAACTCTGACAGGCTTCCTCCCTGCATTCAGCTTTCTCATGATCGCTGTCCTGGTTGGACATTCTTTGCATAGTCACCATGGTAGGGCTGGAGCCTCTCTGGATTGACCATTTGCAGATTCTGCCTAATGTAAGGTACTGCCTCACCAGCCTTCTCAAGAAAGCACAAGTGTTGAAATTTTGAAAGGAACTTTAATTGGAAGACAGTGATAGCAGAGAGTGTGTAGGCAGAATCTGAATTTCCCATGCTAGAGCTTTAGGTTAAACCTCTCCTTTCATAGTCCCTCCCAATGTCCAGTTCATCTTTGAGCCAACCCCAGGGTACAAAGATGTTGTGAGAACTCCAGGCTGAGAAGGTGATAACATTCAGTTCTCAGGTGCCACGATCTTAGATCTTACTCCTCCGGTGGTGAGACAAAACAGATGGCCCAAGGCACTGTTTCCCCACTCCTAACATCTCAAAGGTACATCAAAGCAGTGAAAGGGAACAAAGAAAACCCCATGCATGCATAACCCGAAGCCTCCTCCCTCCCATCAGAATGTCAAGGTCCTGATAGAGATCTATGGGACCTGACACCCACATAATCCAAAGAGGGTGTGATGGCATGTAGTAAGAAGGTGGAATCCCAGGAGGGAAAGGGTGCATTACAAAGGTGTAAGAAGTGACTCAGCCCAGATAGTACACAGAGTATGTTGTAGATGCAGATAGTAGAGTCCTCAGTCTAGTAACATTTTGGCGACAAATATGAAAACAATAAAAACGCAACTTGGAAGAATCACCATATTTCATTTTTGGGTTCAGGCCTTACAGAGGTTTTCATTCACCCACACCAAAGGTCTTCATGAAGAATCAGGTCTTCAAGACCCTTTGAAATACCAGAAGACATCCAGATCTCAGGAAGAACCTCCTTCCAGAAAACAAGCATTTATTGAAAGACAATAAAGATGTTTTCATCAAAATAAGCTTACCTTTAGAATGATATTTAGAAGTTTTTTGTTTTTATTTTGCTTTCTATAACTGCTTTGTGACTTTGTTAACAATGTATTTCAATTATAAGTATATTCTTTTTATCCTATACAGTACAAAAGGTTCATTTAGTAACCTTTTGAAGTTACAACAGCACTAAAAAAAAGCGACTCATGACCATTTTTTACACTTATGACTGTTGAAGCATCCCCATGGTCACATGAGCAAAATTCAGGCAATTGACTCATTTATTTATTTATTTATTTATTTATTTATTTATTTATTTATTTATTTATTTATTTATTAGTTCCATTTATATGCTGCCTTTCTCCGAAGACTCAGGGCAGCTTACAATGCATTTAAAAAAACATTATAAAAACATTTAAAAATTAAAAACATTAAAACCCATTCACTCATATTTATGATGACTTGGCAATTGACTCATATTTATGATGGATGCAGTGTCCTGGAGTCATGTGATCACCCTTTGCAATCTTCTGACAAGCAAAGTCAATGGGTAAGCCAGATTCACTTAACAACCATGTTATTAACAACTGCAGTGATTCACTTAATAACTGTGGCAAGAAAGGTCATAAAATGGGGCAAAACTCACTTAACTGACTCATTTAACAACATAATTTTTTTGGCTCAGTTGTGGTTGTAATACTTGTATTTCATTAATATATAGTAGAGTACATATGCTTATTTTTTCATTCCTTATTTCTGTTGAGCTAGAACCTACTACTATATTTTCCATAGAAATATCACTTTGAATAGTGCAAATTCAAATAATGCAGGTGGTTTTGGGGATTTATTATCCACATTAATGATCTATCTGTATAAGAGACCTCCAAATTACCGGTTCATAGAGCAGCAGTTAATAATAAAACAAATTAAAAGTAACCTTTATTATTATATTGCCAAAGGGTATTAAGAGTTAACTTATTACCTTAATGCCCTTGGGTGATATATTGATTTTAAATGGGGATTAGTTCATTTGCTGAGTTTCAT
>JANHZT010032510.1:0-10427 GCA_032468215.1 Stegonotus admiraltiensis | reverse complement strand
ATACACTGTATTCTGCTCTGGGAAGACAAGGGAGGGGGAGGGAGGGGGAGACAGGGGGGGAAATATATGTAAAATTTGTTAAAACTTTTCAATAAAAAAAAAGTTTAAAAAAAGCCTCTGATGATTGTGCAGCTCAGCTGGGCATGGGGGCGGAGGCAGGGATTTTTGCTACCAGTTCTCTGAACCACCAGCCTCCATCGCTACCAGATCAGGCGATCAGGTCCGAACTGGGAGCATTTCACCCCTGCCCTTAGCCACATCCTTTCCACACTAAAAATCACTCAGTGTCACCTCATTCCCTAAACCAGGGATGTCAAACTCGTGGCCTGTGGGCCGGATGTGTTGCTCGCTGGCCACACCCACACCCAGTTTAGCAAAGGGGGGGAAGTCACGATACATCACGATGACACTGCGATGATGCAAGTTTGACACCCCTGCCCTAAACCTTTCCAGCCCCTTGACCATTTTACTTGCCTTCCTCTGAATCTTCCCTACCAATTCTCCATCCTTTTTTGAGATTTGATCTCAAATTGCACACAATAATCCACATGTATAGTTGCATAATTGATTTATATAAGTTCATTATAATGTGGCATTTATACCATGGTCACACTTCTGGGTGACTCATTGCAGGCTCAAGATAGTGGTGTGCCCCCCCCTCAATTCATGGCCATTTTCCAATTCTGTGACTATTGACACCACCAACCTTCTGGACCAGTTTAGGGGACTGGAAGGAAAGGCATAGAGTGTTGGTGGTGCTCCTTTCTCCAGGCTGGTTCATCAGTGTTGTTCAGTGTGTGTTGTGTGTGTGAGAGAGAGAGGGGTCCCCCGAGAGATGTGTGTTATCAGGGGCAGGCAAGGCATGTGTGCAAAAGCGCTCCGAGAGCATCGAAGTCCCATCCAAAGGCCAGAACCCAAAGAAGGGAGAGGAGCAGCCAGCTCACGGCCCACAAGTCCCAGAGTCCAAACAGAGTCACCGGCAGTCTGGAGTCCATCAGGCAGTGTTTCCATAGGGAACAACAAACACACCCAGTTCCAGCAGGCAGAAGGTTCTTCCCAGCAGACAGGAACACCTGGCCCTGCTCTGCCCTCTGAGGCTGGGAGGAGGCTGGGACCCATTCCCCCCCTCCCCTTCTGCTGCTTCCCTGTAGAAATAGAGACCTGGAAAGCAGCCATCCTTGAGGAAGAGATCATATGGGTGATGAACCAACTGGCAAACGACAAGACTCCAGGTGCTGACACCACTGCTGCAGAATTACTGACACCACTGCTGCAGAATTACTGAGACCTGTACCACTCACAGTCATGAGAGATCTATGCCAGAACGTGGCCACAGGGCTGGAAATGCCCAGTGTTCATTCCACTGCCAAAAAAGGGTAAAGATTGCTCCAGATATCACACAATTGCTCTCATTCCTCAAACATCAGCAAGGTTCTGCTTAAAATTATACAACATCTAGCACCAACTATCGAAAGGGAATTACCAGATGTCCAAGCTGGCTTCTGAAGGGGTCATGGCACCTGCAAATTTGCAAATCTTTGCTGGTCATGGAAAATGATCATTTACATGTGCTTCATTGATTACATGAAAGCCTTCGATTGTGTTGATCATGAGATGCTACGGCAAGCCCTGCAAGACCTGGGGCTACAAGCACGTCTGGCAAGTTGGTGTAATCATTATACACTCTATGGCATGGAAGCGTCCACAGAAGCTCTCTGGCTGTCCAAGTGGAAATGGTGGCCCCTGAGCCCCCTGGAGCTCCGATTCTGCCGTGCTACAAGGGGGATCCGTCTGCTTCCCAAAAGCCTTCTTCAGACTGCATCTGCAGGGACTGGGGCCAAGGTCCTGGGGCCCTCACACAGCCCCTCTCAGAAGGATCTCCACTTCCGGCCAGGCAGCTAGACTTGCCCCTTAACTGAAGGATCCTGTGGGCACCAAAGGGAAGCTGCAAAAGGTTCCGATTCCAACTGATGTGGAGCCTTGAAGCCAGAAACACCTTGGAGTGGTGCGAGAACGTGTGAGTCTGCGAGACCAACGTCACTGCGAGGTGGAAAGCGGCTTGTTGTTCTGCTTGGTAGTGACTTGAGGGTGTGTGGCTCTGAAGAGCACAACATCTATGCGCCCCCACCCCCCACTCCCCAGAGGAGCACCTGGTTTCCTTTCGTGCAACTGAGTCCAGCCTGCCCTGCATCATTCTGGTAGACTTCACACCCTGACTGAGTGAGCAACAAATTCATATTTTAAATACTTGGTACTTTTTATTTTTATTTTTTTATCCTATCCTTTATTATTTTTATAAATAACTCAAGGCACTGAATGTACCTAACATTCCTTCCTCCTCCTATTTGGGCTGACCTGAGAGAGCGATTGGCCCAAAGACACTCAGCCAAGTTTCATGCCCAGGGCTGGACTCGAACTCAGCCTCCTGGTTTCTAACTTGGTCTGATGGGCTGCTAAAACGAAGCAAGGCTGTGGCATATGCCCTTGAAAGAAAACTGGGACGCCTGTAATTGTGGAGTCTGTCTGGCAAGAACAAAGAATGTTTATTCACAGAGAATATGCACGGTGTAGCAAAGGTACCAATTGTAGGTGGTTAGAGGATTGATAACAGTAACAAAGACATCCTGCATAGCTCAGCTAGAAGTTAGAAATAGGGATGGCCTGGAGCAAATAGAATATGTATTTAGACAACTCCTGGAACATTCATTAGCCAAGGTTTAGGAATAGGGACGGCTAGAGACCATCCTATTGGTCAACTGTTAGATCATTACTAAAATGTTTATTAGATTCGTTTTATACATCCTGCCTTCCACTTCAGTGAAAATGCATAAAGCTTTCTTAATTCTACTGTTCGAGGTTCTTTGGCATTTTTGGGGCACGTCAATAAAAGGAAAGAAAAGCTGCACCTCGTCTCTGACGTTCTTCATCGGTTTTGGCATCAGGCTCAGAGCCGAATTGGGAACACAGTGTCTTAACCACTAGAGTGGGCTGCTTTCTCTCAGGCTGGCTTTATTCTTGTACTGTCTTGAAGAACTTTTAATTTCAAAATATTTAAAAAAAATAAAAAAATAGCCACCCCTAATTTATTGGGGTAATGTGGAGTAGAAAAAAAGGTACAAAACACCTAAAGGGAATGTCGTATGCCAAGTGATCATTTTTTCCTTTTAACTCTTTTTAGCTTCTGTTAAAATTGACACTTTCTGATGTGGCTTACAAAAATAAACCACCGGTTGAAGCAGCCCATCTGAGGACCCGGAAGCTGGAAAACGGATTGACACCCGCTTGACAAAAAGGGGCCTCCGTTCTTGGACTGAGCTCTTCCCACTGGGGCCGAGCCAGGAACTCCTCCCGCCGCCCCCCATTACTCCGGCTTCTGGGCCAGGGCCACCCCGAGCAAGAGCCCCGAGAGCAGAGGGGCTGGAGGGGGCAAGCCGGGGCCCCGCCCGCTTCCACAGTCCGAGCCCCTTCAGGGCCTTGAAGGAAGGAAGGAAGCGCGCAGGGCATCAACGGAGGAGCCGGCGTGGGGGAGCGTTTCCTCCTCCTGCTCAACGCGGACGGATCGGCGCAGGCAGAGATGGGGGGGGGGACGGGACGGGGAGGACACCGGGGAGCCGGGCGACCCCTAACGTTGCGCAGCTTTGGCCGGGGCGCCCCCGGGGGCCCTCGACGGCTCTGGGCTCTCCTGCGGCTTTCCTCGCTCGGCGCTTCTCAGCAACGCGCGGCTTAAGCCGGAGCGAGATCCGGGCGAAGAGCTTCCAAAGCAGCTGCGGCCAAGCGCTCCTTTCTCGCCGGGCTCGGCAGAGGGACCGGCGGCCGCTCCTCGCTTGGCGCTGGAGCCTCGGCGCAGGACAGCCTGCGCCCCCGCCTGCGGCAGAGGCAGGCGGGGGCGGCGGAGGGGCGGGGCGGCGGCCGCTGGGGGTCTCCGCGGGTCCCCGCCCTGGAAGCTCCGCCTCGCCAATCTCCGACCGCCCTTTGCCCCTCCGGCTCAGCCCTGGCAGCCCGCGGAGGGCGCCGCAGATCCGCCGCCGCACCATGGCCGAGCCGGACGTGCCCCCGGAGGCGCCGTGCGCCGTGCAGTGCCGCCTGCAGTACCTGGAGGACGCGGACCCCTTCTGCAGCGCCTCCTTCCCAGAGCCGCGCCGCCCGCCCAGCTCGCCCGTAGCCGAGGCGCTGCCGCTGGCCGCCCAAGTGCCCGCCTTCCTCCGCCTGCTGGGCGCGCCGCTGCGGGTGAGCGCCGGGGGTGGGGGGGAGCATCCGCGCGTGGGAAGGCAGCCCGGGGCTCCCTCTGGCAGACGCTGCCTGGCGCCTCCGCCGGCCCCACGCAGCTGCTTCCCGGGGTCCCTATGCCGAGCGACCCCAAACGGAGCAAATCGAAGGAGGCCAGTTGCGGAGCCCCGGCCTGGCATGGGCGATGCCCGGGCGGCCTCGGCGGCCTCCACCCCAAAGGAGCCGCGCGAGCTGAGCCGGGCAGCGGCCCCGGGCTGGCTTGGGCGGCTTCTATTCTGAGCGGCTCGGGTTCTTTTGCGCCTGTTGCTAAAAACAGCCGGGAACAAACAGGAAAGGCCTTTCCGCCGCGGGACCCACGGGGCGGCTCTTATCGCTGCCCGCTGGCTTTGGGCCGCGGAAGGGCCGGCCGCCGGCGGAAGAAATGTCGGGCCGCTGAGACGCGGACGGAGCCCCAACTGCCCGCCCGGAGCGTCTGTGAAACGGGGCGAGAGTTGGGGAGGCCCGGGAGGCAAATGCCTCCTGAGCAACTGGCTGTTTCTCTGGCCTCACCGAATGCGCAGGAGAGGGTTAACAATGCAGGCAGCAAATCTGAAGTATCTCACAAAGGCTGTGGTACCCACCTGTTTGTTGCATTTACTTGTTTCAGGTTTAACCTACCTGCAAAAGGTTAGCCTACACATAAGAAGACTGTAGCAGGCAGGCTTGGCTAGAGCTGGACTGAGCTCCTTGTGGCCACATGGTCAACTGTTCTACCTCTTCAGGCAAACTTGAGTCCTTCCATTAATCTTGGATGCTGTCTATCTGGACTTATTCATTGACATCCCTTCCAACTTTCCTCAATCTTGCCAAGTGTAATTGTTTTTCTCCTAGTCCATCATCCACTGCTCGACGTGTGCAATCTTTTGCATACTTGGTCCTCTTGGAGAGCAGCCAGGGCATTTGATGGAGGACCAACAGACTGCTTGCAGATCCCAGGTTCTTAGTAGCTTCCACAAAATGAATAATTTGGAAACATCTTATTGCCTGCCTTTTGGTCATTCTTAGTGCCCCATTTTCATAATTGGGCTTTCAGATGCAGGTATTACACTGGAAAGATCATTGCTTTAGTCTGATCTCGGTTGCATTCAGATACTTCAGTCTTTATTGAAACTGGGACAAAATATTTCATATAATCAAAACTGAATGTATGAATAAAACATCCCTGATTCTGCATAGGTTTTCTCCTAAAATTAATCTCCTCTTTATTTTTCTACCTCTGTTTATTTTTCCATTTCTTTTTGTTCAAGTTGTGTGCCATTTCCATCTCTTCCATAACTTTAAGATAACTAAATAATGCTTGTTGATATTTACCTCTATTTTTTAAATATTTTACTTTAACTTGACTTGTTCTACTTCCCATTTTTTACTTTCACAAGTCTTATTTCCTTTCTGCCAACCAAGTGGAAGTGGCTGCATATCTCCAAGTGTTCAGTTTTTAGCTTCCTGACATCATCATCATCTCCAGTTCTGAGTTATTACACGGTAACATATTTACGGTATATGAGACATGGGGGAGCAGCCATTTATGTTCCGCTGGCCTTCTCTTCTGGCTGACCTTGTCTCTAAATTTGTTGCAACCAGCAGGTTTGCTCTCTGCAAAGGTTTTCAGAAGAGCAATCAAGGGGTCTGGTTATACCAGCTCACTCCAATGTATTTCACATTCTGTCATGATTTGCACACCAAAAGTCTTGTGTGCTGTCATTGAGACAAAGATGAGTTGTCAGCTCTACCTCAGCTTGCACTTCTCAGTAAAAATTTCCCTAGGCCAGACTTCTCCAGACTTGTTGACATAGATCTGTTAGCACTTTAACTGCCTCATCCTCACCATTCAGTTCAGTGTATACTTTATCTGCACCGACATCACTGCTTTATTATATCACTTATTATATCAAACATTTATATAGTCATATCAGAAATACAAACCTCAGAAAAAAAACTGAAAAAAATATTTCTAAATGAATCACATATTTATCAAATGTATTGGCTGCCTATCTTACCCCAGGGAACTAGAACTAGTTAAACAAAAATATGGACTAAATGGGAATATTAAAATGCTACAGAGCCTCTAAAGTACTTAAAAGCTAGCTTACTAAACTGCTCAACTAATAAATGTATGCAGTGCAGAACCAGGATTCTGAGATGCCACTGGATCTTAGCAGGAGGAAAAGAGGTAACAGTCCACCTGCTAAGTGGAAAAGCACTGGTGCTAATTAATGCTTTCCTATTTAGCAGGTCGTCTGTTACCTCTTTTCCTCCCTTTCCACCACTGTCACGTTCTCTTTCTACAGATGGAAAAGATTTCAGAGCAGTCTTTCCAACTTTAACTTTGCCTTTTTTGGCTCTTCTGTGTTCGCCCTTGAGAATTCTTCCTTTGGTTGTACATTTCCATTTGATCTCTATTTCCCTTCTTCTCCCAGAAGGGTGCCTGCAAACTCCCACCTCCCTGCTTGCAGGCCCCGATTCTTTTTTCTTCAGTGCTGGGAAGAAATTCTCCTTCAAATCCTGAAATGGACACAAAAGGAGGGAAGCAGGTGGGAGCCAGGCTGGGCGCTGAGGTGCGGGTCTCCTGGCTCCTCCCTTCTGAGCAGCTCCAGCTGGATAGGCAGGGGGCTCTCACCCACCTTAGAGCGCATCTGATGGCCCAGGGATGGTCCAGCACCTGAAGAGGTGGAGTTGAGGGCAGGATCTGGCCCTGCCTCCAAAGGAGCCAGTGTTGGGGGCCAATGCAGGCACCGCCTTTGCCCGTGCTGGTCAAGGGGCCAGGAGGAATCCCAGAGCAGATGCTCCTTGCTGGGCTAACATCCAGATGTACCTCTTTTGCAGCTGGAGGACTGCGCCTTGCAAGTGCTGCCTTCCGGATACTACTTGGACCTGGAACTTTCGCTGCTGGAGCAGAAGGACGATCTGGAAGCATTCTACGAAGACATCAGGTGAATCCCTGCTGGGAGATTTTACTGCCTTTTCCACTTGCAAACTTCCCTCCTGTGTACCTCATGCTAGCACATCTGGTGCTTTTAATCTGGAAGGAGAAGCACATCTCAATTTGGGGGTGTCAGATGTTGCACTCATTGTGTGTGAGGCAACCAGGCAGACCCAAACGTGATGTGCTTACCTATTCATGAGGAGGCTCGGTTCATGGTGCATGGTGCCCACACCTGCAGCTCCTTTCTCCTCCCTGGCCCCAGTTGCTGGCTGCAGGGGAAGGCCTTGCCAGGCACCCTTCTATTTTTACTTTGATGGTTTGTTGATCAAATTTTTCAACTGCCTATCTTCTTCACTGAGGGACTTTGGGTAATGCACAAATAAAATATTAAAATATAAAAACAGTGTTTAGAAATTTAAGAAGAGGCAAGAATGAATTAAAAGTCATGTTAAAAATTAATCAAAAGGAGAAAAGGGCTTTTTAATTGGCTAACCAGTTCACAGCTGTGTGCTCCCGTGGGCTCCAGGCCTCAGAGCCACGTGGCTGCCTCACGTCTGGGGGGGGGGCAGGATATCCCACCAGATGGGGGCAAATGGCCAAGACGGCCCTCTTCCTGGACCCTCAATCCAAATCCTTTGGCTGACGGGATCTGCAAAATGCCTTTCCTACGTGACCAGGTGAGATGTAGTGATGGGATGAGATGAAGCCGGTTCTATAGGTAGCCTGGCCCCATACCATCTGGGGCTATATAGGTCACAACCAACACCTGGAATTGGACCCGGATGCAGACTGGCACCCACGCAGCAGAGGAGTTACATGCAATGTTTCCTGGATGCTGCCTTTTGTGTCAGGAGATGGCAGGCCCTGCTTGTGTGTGGGGGGGTGATCTTGAAGCAGCTGGGGGTTTTTGGTCCTGACTGGCTTCCTCACTTGGTCTCCTCTTGTTGCAGCAAAGGGAGGCGGCCAATCCTGCTCCTGCGCACGCAGCTCTCGGTCCGAGTGCATGCCATCATTGGTGAGTCCTGCCTGGGTCTGGGTCTGGGCTGTGGAAGGGCTGCTCTGGAAGGCTCCCCAGGCCCTGGTAAGGCCGGCGATTGCGCCACCTTTCAGTCATGTTGGTGATCTTGGTGGAAATGTGCACCCTGTGGCGGCTGCTGTATGAAAGACAGATCTCCGGCTTGGAATTAACAGGGAAGGAATTAGCAAAACGTGGTGCAGGAAGAGGGTGAGTGAGCAACAGGACTGTATCACGGGGGTGGGGAGATGTGGTGAGCAAGGGAAAAATAGAGGCGGAGTGGAAAGCAGTGAGAGAGGCAGCAAAGTGGAGCTACCCTCCCTCCCTCCCTTGCTTGGGTTTGGATTCGGATTCCTTCATGGACAATCCAGGAGCACCAAAAAAGGGCCTCTTTGCACCAGGCAGTCTGCCTTCAGGGGTGATGAGGCCACCAGGGAAGTTGTTGAGGAGACCAGGCAACCTCAGGGAATTTGAGCTTCTGGAGCTTCTTGCTGGTGGGCTGCACCAGCTGTAGGAGGACGATATTTCTGGTTTAGGAGCTTCCCCGGCATCTCTGGTTGGTAAATTGTGGGTGTCAGTCCACGAGGCAGACCAGGCTAGGAAAGTCAGGCTGCAGAGGTCAGAACTCCTGTCATTGTGAAGCTATAAGAGCAGCCTTTTGCATGTCTGAATGTGCTCCCCCCCACTTTATGTGAATGGGGGAGGGGCCTCAGTTGTCTTCTCAAACTGGTTGCTTGGACCAGCTGAAGCCCTGCTTGTCTGGCCAGTGCCGGAGGTGGCCTTTCCTTGGGGAAATTCCTTCTGCCCACTGTAGTATGAGATAGAATAATTTCTGAGCCCACCTTTCTTCCCGGCTGAACCGAGCAACAGCAACAGCTGATAATTAATGGTAGCATAAATGCTTAGAGGATCTACCAGTCATTGCAGAGATGAGACCCATCCCTGCCCTGGAGATGCGGTGGAGGCCCACTCTGCAGGTTGTAGAGTCTGGAGTGGGAGGAATCGGTGTCACTGAAGGGGGGCCAGAGCGGCTCTGGGTTTCCAGCTCAGGGATTTGCCATCGTTACCTCTGAACAGGTGCAGAGCGCGATCTGGGAGTCCTCCTGGGATTGTGGCTCTTGCTTGAGGAATGGGTGGCAGGCGAGGCCAGGGGGGCTTTTGCGCAGCTTTGTCTCGTGCAGCTCAGAGCCATCCTTCCCCTCTGCTCTGCCAGCTGCGTTGCCGGCCAGGGGGCTTCTGGGTTAGTTCCAGGCCTGGTAATGACCATAGAGCCTTGCACAACGTGCAGCTGCATTGGGAGGATGCCTTTCCTGGATTGTGTCTATCCGTCCGTCAGATCTGCCAGGCAGATCCAAAGGGGACCTGCATGCTCAGGTCCCCTTTGGACCCAGGAAGAGAGCTGTTTTGGTCACGGGCCTCTGAAAGATCCCTGGGATTAGAGCTGCCCCAGCATTGGTGGGCCTTGAGGTCCCACTGTGTTACTTGGGTTAGGTGCTGGATTATGTGAGGGAGCTCCTGGGATGGGCAGACTGATGATTCAGGTGGGGGTTTTTTGCTTTTAAGTATCTATTGTTATTCTATGGTTTCATTAATAAGTGCTTGATGAAAGGGAAGCCGTCTTCCTGCTGCTTCGGACCCCGTCCAAGAGCTCTTGCTCATGCTCTGGGTTTGCCCTGTGGTTTTTGTCCCTGAAAAGGGGAGGGGGGTCTTCAGACAAGGTGCAGCTGTCAGCAGAGCCACATCCCTTGATCTGAGGGCTGCTATGGGGCAGCTCCTCCGTCCTTCCCTCTAGCCAGGCTGAGGGTGTCTTTCTTGGCTGCTTCCTCATGAGTCAGCCTGTGCAGGCCTAGCCTTCTGCCGCATCCTGTTTGAGGGCATGGACCCACATGGCAGCTTTCTAAGTAAATTTCCTAAGAGCTTCCCAGTGGCTTGGAAGCACCAAGGCAGTGGCGGCTGCTGGCAAGTCTCTCAACACTGGGCAGCTGGGGCTATTTTTAGCTTATTAGCTTCGGAATGCGCTATCTGGAGCCACATTTGAAGAAGGAAGCAGACGTGTAACTAAATAAAGAATTTAAATAGGGAAAATGAATAACCACCAGGGAAGGGGTTGCTGGAGGAGACAAGAGAGGCATAATGGGCTGCTTCCCCCTACCCAGAGGAGCCATACTCGGCTCCGATTCTTGCCCTGCCCAGTCAGAGTCTTCCCTGGGCTCCTTCAGGTGG
>JANHZT010032506.1:0-10427 GCA_032468215.1 Stegonotus admiraltiensis | reverse complement strand
AATTATCCTCTGAAGTCTGTGTCTGTCTTGTTGGGTTGCAGAACCAAACTAGACAGTTATAGAGGTGCAGATGACAGTAATTCCTCTGTAGAACTGTAACAGCAGCTCCTTGGGCAGTTTGAGCTTTCTGAGTTGACAGAGAAAGAACATTCTTTGTTGTGCTTTTTTGATGATATTTTTGATGTTAGGTGTCCATTTTAGATCTTGTGATATGGTAGAACCTAGGAATTTGAAGGTCTCTACTGTTGATACTGTGTTGTCCAGTATTGTAAGAGGTGGAAGTATGGAAGGGTTTCTCCTAAAGTCTACCACCATTTCTACA
Source organism: Stegonotus admiraltiensis (assembly GCA_032468215.1). Classification (NCBI taxonomy): domain Eukaryota; kingdom Metazoa; phylum Chordata; class Lepidosauria; order Squamata; family Colubridae; genus Stegonotus; species Stegonotus admiraltiensis. The sequence continues at coordinate 10,105 of JANHZT010032506.1, read as the reverse complement.
GTTTTGAGTGTGTTCAATTCCAGGCTATTTGTTCAACCTCTCGTCTATATTCATCATTGTCTTGAATGAGACCAATCACTGTCACCTTTGTAACAGCCATGACCTGGATGACTGAGAATCTCCATAGACAATTAGACACAGTATTCCAAATGGGGTCCGAGGCCTATGTAGCAGAATTAGTACTTTCTTTTTCCTGCTACTGGTGCCTCCAGAAATACATCCCAGAATTTTTTTTCTTTATAGCTGCCCAGCCACACTATTCCTCATTTTACAGTTATCTGCTATATTACACCTAAATCCTTTTCTTCTGTTGTTTTGTTTAACACTGTACCCCCAATACTATACTGTGCCAGAGGATTCTTTTCCTCAAGTCAAGTGCATTATGTTACATTTAGAAACATTAAACTGCTATTTCCACATTTTTGACCAATTTTCCATCAATACCAAATTGTTTTCCATGTTATGAATGGCTCCAGGAACATCAACTCTTAACTTTCAAGTTGAGCAAGCAGAATTTTTTTTTATTCTGGTGACCAAATTAATATCACTACAGGTAACTCTCAACTTGTGACTGGTAGCTTAATGACCATTTGAAATTATGGTCAACATGAAAAAAAGGGACATGACCTGAATTTGAACTTACAATGGTAAAGCCCCCTTCATTGTCATATGACTGAACTTAAGGCATTTCTGAATTTTGGCAAAACTGTACCCATTCTTGTTGAATCTGGGTACAGTGGTCAGGAATGGGTTAAACTCCCTCCGATATGATTGATTGAGTCTGCTAGCTGAGAAGCTCCGCCTCCATCCCTCGCTTCCCAGCTTTCAGACTCAATCCGATTGAGGGAGACACGTTTTTCTGAGCTGCTGTACCTTTAGCACCATTTGAGGCTGCAACCTTCATTATAGCTCCCATTCTACCGCGGTCGAGCTTGCCAGCGAGAAGGGGCTTGCACCCGAAACTGCTGAGGGCCTTTTGTTGGCATCCAGGGGCTGGGGGCTCCCCCTGGGTTGAGCCTTCCCACCCCTTTGCAGCAAGAAAGGCTAACTCCCGAAACCACTGCTATTACTAGCTCCTGGAGCCTCCCAGTTTTACTGGTAGAGGCTTCGGGGGGGAGAAGAATATCATCGCTGCCTCCCAGCGCTTCCTGCACTTCTCAGCTGAGCGGGAGCCGGTCTTGGCCATAGCGCTAACTTTGGTTGTTTGCCATCTGCCTGTGGAGCGCCTAACGAGAGGCAAATTGCGGAGCAGCAATCGGAGGCTTCCGATCGCACAAGGCTCAGCAGGAGGTTCGGAGGCTTCTGGCCTCCCTCTTGCATCAGCGCTCTCCTTGCTGGCTATTTGGAGGTAATTGAATCGGCAATAAGGATACCATAAGGGAGCGGCTTGGTCCGTTATTGACGGCCGCCATTTTCTTGCCTACCTCGTGGGGGGGGTAAAGGCTTAGACTCCCGGCAGCCATTTTAGAGTTCCGTCATGTCCAATTAGAGGCCTTGCCATTCATATAGTGCAGCCCCTGCTACAATAGGAGATCGCTTTGGACCGTTATTCAATGGCTGCCATTTCCTGCCTGCCTCGTGGGGGGGTAAAGGCTTGGACTCCCGGCAGCCAATTTAAAGGCTCCACGTGGCCTATTAGAAGCCTTGGGCACTGTCATGGCTTCCCGCAAGCATAATAAGCCATCCAAACGGCCGGAGTAAGGGGAGGAACAACGGAGGGCAGATCCAGTCCCTGCCAAGAAAACAAAAAAGACTCACCACACTTCGGTGTCACATCATTCCTCCCAATCATCCTCTGCTGTAGCTCGTGAAGAGCTCAAACGCCACAAGGCCATAGAGAAGGCCAGTCAGAAGGCCATCAAACAGGCCTCATTCAAGGAGTTGCCATCCCAGACACCCCAATCTGGCCCTCAACAGGGTCTTCATTCATCTCCTATTCTGAATACAGCCCCCACTCCGGCCGTGTCACCAGATGGGGACCCATCCTTGGCTACTGGACGGGGAAATAAATGTGGCATTGTTTGGAGATCAATCTGGGGCCCCTTCTCCTAAACAAGTCCCACCAGTTCCCCAAGGGAATCCGGTGGGGGAGGTGTCTCATGACCAAGGGCCAGACCCTGTTCAACCCGGGGCCTTGATTAACCAGGATCTGGCCACATACATACATGAGGCCATCAGGGCTGAGATTCACCAGAAACGCCTCCGGAGGACCTCATCTTGGATGTCAGGACAAGGAACCTCCCAAGTGGACTTAGAAGGGTCTATTATTTCAACAGACCAGGCCGCAGTTCACAGGGATCAGACAACTGGGCAGTCAATTCGATCCTCTGTCTCCTCAGACCATCAATCTGTGGCAGAGGCTGACTTTCATGACCAAGAGATGTCAGAGGATGAGGACTTGGTCCCTGACCAACCGTCCTTTGTAGGCTTATTTAAGCCCCAATTGTTTCGCTCCATCCTCCACAAGGCTAAGGCCACTATAGGTCTGGGTATCTCCAGGCCTCCTAATACCATTACAGGAATGGAGACTTCCCCTTCGGTTCCTCTCTTTGAGGAACCTGTTATTGAGACAGAGGAGATCCCTGGCCCTAAGCTTTTTCAGCGGCAATGTCCTCCCCTGCCTCTGGACCTAGTCCTAACTTGATCAATAGACGCCTTTACAATCTTGCCCCGGAACTGTCTTCTCTGTTACAGGTTCCTTCTGTTGACCAGCCGGTGGCAGCCTTGTCTGCCCCGTCTAACCTGACAGGCCCCCCAGAGGATAGCCTCCGCCCGGAGGATAGACGTATGGAATATTCCTTGATTAGGTCCCACCAGGCCACGGCTTGGTCAGTTAAATCGTCTGGCCGCATCTTTTTTCAACCTGGCTTTGATTCTATGGTTACTCCAACTCCAAGCTAGGCTTCCTGTTTCAGATACCCAAGCCCAACAGGACATTAACAAGGTCATTGTAGCCTTGGAATATTCAGCGGATGCTACATTAAATTCTTCGCGTTTCGCAGCCAAGGCCATAGGATCCTCAGTGACCGCCCGCCGCCTGCTCTGGCTTCACCAGTGGCAGGCGGATGCCAAATCCAAATGGCATCTGGCAACATCCCCATTCGAGGGCAGTAAGTTATTTGGGGCCCCTCTGGAACCTTTACTTATAGAAACCAGAGACAAGCGCTGCATCCTTCCTAATATGTCCCGCCAGTTGGATGCTCGCTCCCTCTCTTCCTTTCGTCCCTTCCGCAATTCGGACGGGGGATTCTCAGGTTCCCGGCCTCAGAGGTATTTCCCTCCCAGATCGTCCAGACCCCAGGAACGTCAGGGACCTCCCTCTAATCGGGGCTCCTTTAAATGGCCCTTTCGGGGGGATGGGGGAGGGGATTCCGTAGGGCCCATTGACGGTGCGCTGAGGCCTCCTGGCCCTTTTTGCCAGCCAGTGGGAGGCTATTTCCTCAGATTCTTGGGTCAGGGATACAGTCAGGGTGGGCCTATCCCTGTAATTTCTCTCCACTCCCCTGGACAGATTTGTCTGATGCCCTCTTTCTTGGGATCGGAATGCTCGGCTCCTTATGGCATCGACCATTCGGCACCTCCTCGAAATTCAGGCCATCGAACCGGTGCCTCAGGAGCAGCACGGACAAGGCTTCTATTCTCGCCTGTTTGTTATTCCAAAATCATCGGGGTGGGGTGGGGTGGAGAGCAATTCTCGACCTCAAGACCCTGAACCGCTGGATAGTATACCGGTGGTTCAAGATGCAGTCCCTCCAGTCCATCTTGGAGGGCATCAGGGTTTGGGATTACCTCACGTCTATCGATCTGACAGAGGCTTATCTCCACGTCCCTATCCACCCTGCTTACCGCCGCTTCCTCAGGTTCTGTTTTGCGAACAGTCATTACCAGTACCAGGCTCTACCATTCAGTCTGTCCTCAGCTCCCCGGGTGTTCACGAAATTGATGGCCGTGCTAGCGGGCCACCTCCGGACACTACCGATAAGGATGCAGTTCTACTTGGATGATCTCCTTATCCAGTCTGCCTTGGAGGAGCTGGCGCATCAGGACCTGACCTCCACCCTCCAGGTCCTGAGGAGCCATGGTTTTTCTGTCAATCTGGCCAAGAGCCATCTGGTTCCGACTACTCACATCCAGCACCTGGGCGCCGTCATAGACACCTTACAGAGCAGGGTCTATCTTTCCCAGGACCGCCTGACCAGTCTGCGGTCCCTGGTCAGTTCAGTGACTTCAGGGAGGCCCCCCTCCCTGGCATCGCTGTCCCAATTCCTGGGGAAGTTGGTATCCTGCATTGGCATCGTCCCCTGGGCTCACCTCCACTGCAGACACCTGCAATGGTTCCTTCTCCCCTTTCAAAAGAGACATCTAGGGACCTCCCACTGAGTGGTTCACCTTCAACCCAAGGTCATCAGCTCTCTCAAGTGGTGGCATTCGGAATCCCTCCTCAAGGAGACGGAATTCAGACAACTGCAATGCCTGATCCTAACTACGGATGCCAGCCTTCATGGCTGGGGAGCCCATCTATCATCAGCCATAGCACAGGGGCATTGGACCAAAGCTGACCTACAGCACAACATAAATTGGTTGGAGCTCCGGGCCATCCACCTGGCCCTCAGGGTCTTCGTAGACCACGTCCGGGACAGGCACGTATTGATCAGGACGGACAATGTGGCCACAAAGGCCCATATAAACTGCCTAGGGGGGACCTGCTCTCGACATCTCATGGAGGAGGCCAAGAGACTGGGAGCCTGGGCGGAGACACATTTGAGGTCCCTTCGGGCCTCGCACATATCGGGGGTGGCGAATACTCAGGCAGACTGGCTCAGCCGGACCACAGTGGACCTGGGGGAGTGGAGCCTGGACCCAGACCTATTCAGAGAAATCACGGCTCGCTTCGTTGTCCCGGTTGTGGACCTCTTCGCCACCCAGACCAACCACCAGACGGCGAGGTTTTTCTCGCAGTTCCCAGAACCGGGAGTGGAGGCTGTGGACGCTCTGTTCAGCGACTGGCCTCCCGGACTCCTGTACACCTTCCCACCTCTGCCCCTGATTCCCAAAGTAATCAGGAAACTTCTTCTGGAATGGGCGGAACTCATTCTGATTGCCCCGCACTGGCCACGCCGTCCATGGTTCGCGGACCTGAGAGCCTTGTCAACACATCCTCCATGGCGTCTTCCACCACACAAAGTCGTCCTTCGACAAAAGGGAGTTTCAACATCCAGATGCCGCCTGGCTGCAGTTAGCCACCTGGAGATTGAGCGGTGCCTGCTGAGCGACCGACCACTTCCTCCGCGAGTCATCACTACCATCCAGGCTGCTCGTCGTCCTTCGACGACTCGAATTTATGATTCCACCTGGCGGTCCTTCTCTACTTGGTGCGACAGGAAGTCCATCGTCGCCACATCTGCCTCCACCAAACAAGTGCTCGTGTTCCTGCAGGATGGCCTTGACTCAGGTTTGGCTCCCAACACTCTCCGCAGGCAAGTAGCTGCTCTTTCCTCCATTCTTTGTTGTGGGAAGACGGGTTCCCTTTCAGGTCGCCCCCTCATTGGGCAGTTCCTTAGGGGTGCCTCTAACCTACGGCTGGCCCCCCTCCACAGGTACCCTACTTGGGATTTGCCCCGGGTGCTAGACGCCCTTACCCGGGCCCCCTTTGAACCCCTTCGGGAGGTGGGGCTACAATATCTCTCTTATAAAGTAACCTTTTTGCTGGCTATCTCCTTGGCCAGGAGAGTCTCAGAATTGGCAGCCCTTTCTTTTCGGTCAGACCTTTGCATTTTTCATCCCAATAGGGTGGTCCTCAGATTGGACCCAACATTTCTCCCCAAGGTCAATACCCCATACCACTGGGCACTGGAACTCGTCCTTCCCGATATCTGCCCCCATCCTTCCCATCCCTTAGAACGAGCCTGGCACACCCTTGACGTCAGACGGGCTATCCACCTCTACCTTCGGAGGACTGCCTCCCTCAGGCGGTCTGAGTCCCTTCTAGTTTCCTTTCAACCCTCTACACTGGGTCAGAAGGTCTCCTCAGCTATATTAGGACAGTGGCTTCGGGCGACTATCGCCAAAGCCTATGAGGCTCAGGCCTTGCCAGTTCCCCGCCACATTACGGCCCATTCCACCTGCAGTGCCTCTACCTCGGTGGCCTGGGCTACCCAGGCTTCTTTAGAGGAGGTTTGTAGAGCCGCCACCTGGGCGTCCCCAGCCCCTTTATTAGGCATTACCGCCTTGATCGATTTGCATCGGCCGCCGACGCCTTCGGCCACCGGGTGTTACAACAAGTCATTGGGGGTTTGGCCTCCCCGGCTCAGGTGGGTCCCACCTGGTAGGGCCTTTGCTTGGGCATGTCCCGTTCCTGACCAGTGTACCCAGATTCAACGAGAATGGGCGTTGCTTACCTGAATGCCTCTTCTGGTTGCACTGGGTACAGTGGTCAGCCCCACCCTATCCTGACCCTCGCCGACTCGGTACCTTCGGCCGGTCTCTCTTTCATCTCTTTCAGCTCAACGTGTCTGTCTGCTATATCATCTTTCATCAGAAAGCTGGGAAGTGAGGGATGGAGGCAGAGCTTCTCAGCTAGCAGACTCAATCAATCATATCGGAGGGAGTTTAACCCGTTCCTGACCACTGTACCCAGAGCAACCAGAAGAGGCGTTCAGGTAAGCAACGCCCATTTCAGACCATTGATTTGCTTAATGACGGTGATATTTGCTTAACAACTATGGATTGATTGATGGATGGATGGATTTTCCATGTTTATTATCTGAAACACCTTCCTCCTCCTATTTCCCCCACAATGAATCTATGAAATTAAGAGAATGACTGGACCAAGGTCACCCAGCTGAGGCAGCACTTGAACTAACAGTCTACTGCTTTCTAGTCTGATGTCTTAAACAGCAGACCAAACAGACCAAGTAGACCAAATGATTTACTTGATCAGTGCAAAATAGATTATAAAATTATAATCCGTTTTATGATTGTTGCAGCATGCAATCATAATAGGCACTCTCCATTACTTTTGTATATGGAGAAATATCTGTAATGAACATGAACAACATCCTGCTTCAAACTTATTGGAGTCACATTTGCCTTTGACTTGCTTTGAACCTGTTGGAGTCATGTTTGCATTCTTCTTGCTTCAGATCTGCTGGAGCTGCGTTTGTCCTTGCCTTACTTTGAGCTAGTTGGGGCTGTGGTTGCTTTCATTGAGCCATGCCTCTGTGGGGGTCATGACTGCCTTCATGTACCATGAACTTGGAAAATTAAATTGACTTGTCCTTTCACCCAGTTTTTGTTTACCAGAGGCCTGTCTAAGGAGTTGTAAGTAAGAAATTATTTGCAAACTGAAGTTAGTCCTTGGTTAATGATGGTAATTTACATTACTAAGCAATGTGGGTGTCAAGTGTGATGTCACATGTTTCAATCATTTAGCAATCCAGCACTGAAATCCGCTGGATCTATCTGGCTTGCACGAACTGGTAGTGCCAGCGGTGGGGTGCTCCCCCCACCTGCTGGGACATCATTACATCCTGTTTTTTACCCTCTGTGCATGTGCATGCTCCCACACACTCCTGTTTCTGAACTGGTAGCGAAGGTAAGTGGATTTCATCGCTGTTGTAATCCCAGCCTTTCCCATTAAATGAGATTCTCAGTTAAGTGAGGACTTCCTTGTAACCTGCTAGTTAGTTACCTAGTTTATATATTGCACTAAGATACATTTAGTAACTTTATTGTGTAAGACACAGTTGTCTGAATTCATATTAGCAGTAAGCTATTAACCAGGCTTGCAAACAATGGTGTCTGAATTAACAGAAAATGCAACTTCAGAACCAATCACATTTTGGTTTAATGCAGTGTATGAACCTATCTGTTTCTTTACAATGTTTCAAGGCACTATATACTGCAGTTAATAAAACTTTTTGGTTGGTTTGTATAATTTACAGGAACCGTGATATGCCATGTGCTATTATGGTTTTGAAATATTAATTCTGACTCATCTGTTGAATCAAGCATACCCACCTATTCAAAAACAATTGTGCCAATCAAGCATAGTTGACATAGTTGACAAATTGTGGACATTAAATGATCACAATTTGATTGACCTGACTGTAACAATGTGGCAGCATTGTAGCACTTGTCTGCAGCTTTGCTAAATTTCAGTCCCACAGTAATCACAAACCCCAGATTTCGGACACATTCTCAAGTTAGGTCATTTAAGGTAAATTGATTTAAAAATTGTTCCCTTGTGATGTACCATTTTGCCCAATTGAAGGTTACAAACATCAAACATACACAATAATTTTAGTAATATGTAGATTACTGAGAAATGTTGGATTTCATGGGTTCAATCCTTAGTCCCAATTTTAACCTTGGTGTATCAGCTGGCTATTGCATCATAGTCTGGACCACCAGGTAAAATCTAAACATCGCTCCATGCTGGGTAGAGACCTACCTTACAATATTCAAGACTGCAAAACAGGGAAGCAAGGTAACATCCTCACTTGCGTATTGACAATGTAAACTTCATAATCTGTATATTGAACATATTTTTAAAATTATATATTAATTTGTTATATATATATAAATGTAAATCTAAATGTATATGTGTACATGTGTACATACACACACACACACACACACCCCAAATCTCTAATGTTTGTTAGGCTAGAAGATAATGATATGCACAAAGTCACATTAAATGCTCCAAGTCTGTTAAATAGGGTCTTTCCAAATTCTCAGGCTGGGTTCTTTCCAGAAGTGTATCTTCCCTGCAACTTCTGGTTCCTGCCTAAACATTAAATTTAGCTGTTTAAATATATGTCTGAATGCCTGGAGAAGTTACATTGAAGACAGTGAGGTATATACATGGCTCTACTTTTACCTCTGTCTAACTTCTAAGATTTAGCTACAAGAATTTACATTTATTTTAAAACAGTTACAGCTATCAGCATGATCTTGAACCCTGCTTTACTCATACTTTATACTGAAAGAGTCTTCAGTATTTTTAGAATATCCAGGCAGATTTGAAATCTAAAAGCATGTTATGGACACTCTGAAAAATAGCCATAGAGTTAAGCATCCATTTACTAGAGGGCAATCACCCATTTACCACCTATTCTCAACTCTTAGGATAATATATACCATCTTTGATATTTCACCAAAATGGCTATGGATGGTGAACAGAATTTCAAAGTAAAATACTATAAAATTAAACATATAATCCAAGAAAGAAGAAATGGCAGCCAGGAATAAAAACTTCAAAATAACGAGAAACCACATAAGTATCGTTAGTTTGATTAATTTAATTGGAGTCTTGGTGGACATTCATTTAAATATGAGCTAACAGTGTGCTGCAGCTGCCAAGAAAGCCAAAACACTTTTAGGCTGCATAAACAGAGGAATAGAATCAAATGTTAATACTGCTTTATAATGCTTTGGTAAGGCCACATTTGGAATACTGCATCCAGTTTTGGTCACCATGATGTAAAAAAGATGTAGAGACTCTAGAAAGACCAGAGCAGCAGACCAGAGCAGCAAAGATGACTAGGGGACTGGAGGCTAAAACATATAAAGAATGGTTTCCAGAATTGGATATGTCTAGTTTAATGAAAAGGAGGACTAGGGGTGACATAATAGCAGTGTTCTGATATCTCAGGTGTTGCTACAAAGAAGAGGTAGTCAAGCTATTCTCCAAAGCACCTGAAGGGTAGGACAAGAAGCAGTGGATGAAAACTAATCAAGGAGAGAAGCAACCTAGAACTAAGAAATTTTCTGACAGAACAATTAATCATGGAATAACTTGCCTCCAGAAGTTGTGAATGCTCTGGAAGTTTTTAAGAAGAGATTGGATAACCATTTGTCTGAAATGGTATAGAGTTTCCTGCCTAAGCAGGGTTGGACTAGAAGATCTCCAAGATCCCTTCCAACTCTGTTATTCTAGTCTAGTCTAGTCTAGTCTAGTCTAGTCTAGTCTAGTCTAGTCTAGTCTAAGGTAGAGGTAGAGGTAGAGGTAGAGGTAGAGGTAGAGGTAAAGGTTCCCCTCACACATATGTGCTAGTCATTCCCAACTCTAGAGGGCGGTGCTCATCTCCAGAGGCACATGGAA
>JANHZT010032307.1:0-10439 GCA_032468215.1 Stegonotus admiraltiensis | reverse complement strand
ATAAATAACTTAAACTTGAAATTAAAAACCCCAAATAAATCCATTTCCATTTGAACAGAGAGAAGGGCTTTAGGCCATTAAAAGGGCATTATTATTTTTATTGTGGATGTTGGGCTTTGTATGGATTTTGATTATGCACTTATGGACTTCTTTGTATAACAACTGTGTTTTGTTATGTTTCGTGGTGTTGTAAGCGTCTTAGCTAGACGGAGGAAACATACAAGTCTTAGCATTGTAACTATCTATCCCATCATGCTAGACTTTTCCAAGATCATTACAGGACCTAGGGGGCTCGCATGCAAAAATTCAAGAGTATAGCTGTTGTTAAGATAGTTTTACCTCTAACATTAGAAAAATTGTTACAAGGAAGAAAACAAGCAACTGAAATTTGTAACACTCAATGTACAAGTAGAAGTAGAATAGATCTAAAATCTCTCTTACTCCTATTAGTGCCTCATGGGCTAGAATCACTCATTTTTCAGCAAGACAAGCAGCTGACATCTGTATGTTGTTATTTTAATGGACTCCTGCTCTCAGCCCACTAGCTTCTTCTGCCCTTGCTGCTTGATCTACTTTCTGTAGAAAAGAGTATTGGATTGAACTGAATTGTGGCCTGCTAGTGTTCTTCTGCAAATATTCAGAAAATGTGTTTCTTTTGAGTATCTTATACAAATATTAGAGTGCTCAGTTGGACTGTACATAGAATTTACATTATTAGTTTATCCAATATTTGTTTTAGTGTACAGCTATTCATTGTCAAAGCAATAAACACTTTAACTAGAACAGTCCACCAAAACTTATTGTTCACGTAGTTATAAGCCAATTAAATGTCAGCCAGCAGAGTAACTGACCAGCATTGAAAGAGAAAGCCTATTTTGTTATAGTGGTGCCTCAAAACTATTTTGGTTAGCTCAAATATGATATTTCATATTTTCCATAATTTGTCTTCCAAACTTAATTTGGAAAAAGTATAATTAAATAAATCAAATAAGAGTGGAACACTCTTAACACAGTGTCACAGCCAATGGTTATCAACATAAATAGTGAAACAGGGATTCAAGACTACTGTTTAAAAAAAAATCTTGTAATTAAAAATAAGCAGTGAAACAAAAATGTTTCTATAATATTATTCTTTGTCTAATTATTAAGTCCAAAAGCATGGCTATAATAGTGACACCTTGCAAACACTTTATGTTCCATATACTGTATATATAAATAGCATTTGTTTATCTCTCAGATGTACACAGAACTTATTTCTGACTTTCCAATTAAGGAGTTTTCCAGGAATCCCAATCATACACAGAGGTATCTAAAGAAATTACATGCAATGTGTACTTATCGAGGAGGATGAAAAAGGGAAATGTAGGAGTATTATGGTTCCTGTTTAGCACCCTGTTTAGTCAATCCACACCACCTGCACCACATCACAAATGCCCTCCAGAAAAACCCTGTCTCCAGCCTCTTCCAGAAGTTAGGGAGACCTTCCAGAGTGTTGGTACTGCCACTGAAAAATAATTTCTACAAGTGTCAACCACTTCACCTCCTGGAATTCAACTACTTATCCTGATATTACTATAGCAGTTGGACTGGCTCTAGTGGGAAGAGTTGGTCCTGTACGTTAGCTGAAGCCAAGCCATAAAAATATATATGAGTAGCATTTAAATCCTGTGATTTTGCATATGAAAGAAGACTTGTTTGCTATAAAACCTGCATTTTCTCAGGGTGTAGAAAGAATCCAAATAATGGCAGATCTAATGATGAAAAGAGAAGTCCACCATTCATCCCATTTGCCTTTTTTTCTCTCAGAAAACCAACTTTCCCTTGCTATTCCCTGTTTAATAATTCTTAGGAAAGTAGAAAAGCAGCTAAGGCACCATTTTGTTGCATATATTTTTTTCTGGACAAAAGTAAATAGCTATTTCATGATATGAAGCCGCATAGAGTAATTATATTTGTTCACAAAGTAATTATTGTGATTTCTGCTGAACTGAATTATCGTACCAGAATTACATTTTACATGAAATAAAGACATTCTACACATTAAGAATATTTTTCCACTACCATTATATAGTCTTAGATATCCACAGATATTAGATATTATTTTATCATTTAGTACATGATAAAATAATATGAAAAACAATTTCTAACTTCCATTTCAACATATGTTACATCTGAAAAATTTCTTGTTCAGAGATCAGAAAAGAAATACTTTTCACTGTAAGTCATGTTGTACACTTTCTTAGAGTTGAAGTCACACAAGACCTGGGTGGGTACGCAGACACTTTAGGTTATATTTTACAATATATTATGCTAGGCTGTGGAGTACCCATAGAGAAGAAGCTGCATAAAAACTTCCTCAAGAACACAGGCTCTAACAGAATGCAAGACAAAATAGGATAGATTGGTAGTTTAGTAACATGCAACTTCTTATATCCCTAACCATTATTTTCAGAACTGTTTCTTCAAGGTCATGATTGAATAAAGGGATGTTATGGGAAAGCAGGATTTTTAAATGGTTATATTGGAAAAATACTGATACGGCACAATTTTAATCAGCACAATTACCCCTCCCTTAACAAAATTTAACAAACTGAGATGTTACTGTGTAATGTTAGTGTTATTTCACTAATAAAAGTATTGTGTATTGTTTCACTAATCCATAATTTTCCCAAGCTGGCACTCTGTCTAAATAAACAGAAAAATAATAGAGACTATACAGACTGCTGAATTGTCTGTGTACATGTGTACACAAAAGGACATACATGCACTGAAAAGGAAAATAAAGTTTTACAGCCTCAATCCTTGATAGCAGATTCTCAGCCTCCTATTAGGGTTACTACAAAGAGATTCATTCTACCTAAACTTTGGACGAGCCAACATCAAATGTTATCAGGGAAGAAAGGCTCAAAGTTCAATCCGTAGGATACCAAGAGTAGATTTCACGGACTCCATGGGGAAAATGAGTTTGGATTGAGTTTGGATTACTGCCTGCGAAATGACGTTTCCCATCAGTATCTTGAATATAAGCTTTTAAGTCAGAACTGAACAAACGGTGACTCTCCTGCAATTCTGGCTCGTTTAATTAATGGCGATCTGATCATCTCCAGCCCGCACGAATTGCCAGTCCCCCTCAAAAGGGACGGAAGATTTATCCGATAGCTACCCCTCGTTCGTAGACTGGGATGGGCTCCCCAGCAGCCGAAACTCTCCTCGACTGCCAAGCTTACTTACCCACCTGGCACTGAGGCAGAAATCGCTGGGATGACCTGGGGTGACGCAAAGGGTTTCCAGAAGCTCCCCAGAGTTGAGAAGAAGAACAGGCGAAGAGGCTTGCCAGGCGCCAAGTCAAGAGGGAAGCTACGCGTCGGTCCTGCTCAGTCGGTATCTTAGGAGAGGAGGGAGACCGAGAATCCCGCCGTCCTGAGCGAGGCATTCCCTTTCCTCAAGGCTCGGCTGATGTATCGGAAGGCTTGTCTTTAGCTGCCGGGCAAGGCTACCTCAGTCCGTCCGGAGTGAGGTGCGCTAGCTGACGGCGGGGCTGCTCTCGCCCCTCGCCCCCAACCTCTTCCAGGGAGGAAAAGTTTTCTTCGAAGTGTCTCCCTGAAACTGAGCCAGATCGAGATGGCCCCAAACTCCTTCAATAAAACGATCCTTGGCTTTGCTTGAGGAGGGAGAGCTGTTGAGTTTCCAACTACAAGCTGCGTTTCCGAAGTGGGAAAGCGGCGTGGTTTGATACTGGAGGGCAGGGGCTCCTGAGGTGCCTGCGCACTCCGAGGAGGAGCACTTCTTCCATCTCTGACCACCTTCGGCGTTGATCAACCCCGTCTTTCTTTCCCGGCCACCCCGACACCCACGCTTCAGCTAAATGAGCTCATCCCTCTCCCTTTCTACCACCCCTCTATTTTCGGACGAACTGACCTCAGTCCTCAAAGAAGTACAATTTGTTCTGCCATCTCCCCTCTCCCAGCAGGCTGAAGTATTTTCATTCCCCTCTTAACGCTTTCCCAAAAGCCGAGACAATCTACACCTTGGAGACTTGATTTAATTCTCCCGAGGTGGCCCACATTTGATGGAGATTGATGAGTCTGGAGACGTGTATGTGCCTGTGTGTTTGTGTTTGCCTTTTTGGGGGGAAAGAAGCAAAAGTGTTTCTCTTGGATCAATGTTTGAGAGAGAGAGAGACGGGGGGGGTTGGGTTAGCTAGATTTTGAAAGCAACTTTACTCTCATTGCTCTTGCGGGTTTAGTATTATTGGGACAACTCAGGCATACCACGTCCTGGAAATTAGCAAAAAACAAAAAAAAAACCCTCAGTCAAAACTGCTTCTGTGTCATTCTTAAGAAATGACAACCACACAGGTCTTCAGATATAATGTCAACATGCACTGTATTCAGTTATAGTATATTAAATATAATGTACAGTACTCTCTCTGTCTATGGAGATTCTCAGTCATCCAGGTCATAGTTGTCTCAAGGGTGCTTTTTTTTCCCAAGACGCAACTGGACTTTCATGTTTTTCTTTAGCTTCTTTAGCTTCTCATCCAAGAAGCTTCTTCAGCTCTGACTGAATGGTACAGAATGGAAGGATTTATACTCCTTGCAGACAGCTGGTTATTTGCATTCTTTTAGAGAGTTGTTGAGGTTGCCTAGAAGTCTATCTGTGTCATCAGGGTCACCTGAGTAGTGCAAATGGGTGTGGAGCCTTCTTGGAACTGTTGGAAGGACTGTGTTGTAGACTGCAGACAGATGATATCGTATCCCTCTCCCTCTGTTGAGAGAGGGCTGTTCAATTTTGACATAGATGGCCTCTTTGACCCTTCTTTCAAACCAGTAGTCCTCTCTGTCCAAAATGTGGACTTTGCAGCCTTCAAAAGTGGCGTTTGCCTTTCAAATGCAGATGGACACTGAATCTTGTCCTGATGGGTTTGTTCTCCTATGTTGTGCCATGTGTTTATGAAATTGTTGCTTTGTACTGCATATACCATACTGCTCAGTTTGTTTCTGGGTGTGGACAAGCAAGGACAAGGACAATCCTTGGGGTGGACAAGCTTCTGCCTTAGTGTATTCTTGGATTTAAAGCATGCATGCATGTATGTTGTGTTGGCTGAAGATTCTCCTGAGCTTTGTCAGAGCTGAAGAAGCTTCTTGGATGAGAAGTGAAAGGTCTTCAAAGAATAACAGGAAAGTCCAGTTGCCTCTTGAAAAAAGCACCTTTGGGACAATGTATTCTCTCCTAACTGTGAAAGCATTGGCAATAGGTGCACAGTAATATGAATTGTTTCAACATGTTTTTAAGTACAGCTCTTCCCCTTTCAAATGAACAACTTACATCCCTCCAACATTTTGATTCAATTCACACATGACAGTTTCACATAAAGTTATAATGAATCTCTTGCCCGGTTTTTTTTTTACATCCTTAAGTTTATTTAAAATATACACTGTATTATGATGGGCAAGTAATATAAAATTTCCAAAGAAAATTTGGCTGCTGCTCTGCTATATTTTGAGTTTAAGGATAAGCTGAAGAAGGACTAATAGAAGCTCTTATATAAGAAATTGGCTGTTTGATGAAACTTTTTCTATCATTTATGTAAATCAATTCCTAAATTAATTATATCACAAGGAAGCGCTTCTCAAATGTTGTGATGCCCTGATCACCTATTGTAATAAATGAATTGGTATGACATCCCCATATATAATGACATTGGTCATAAGAACATCTACACAGTATATGGCCATCAGTAGCTACAGCTTTTTGCAGTGGATATTTCTGGATACAACTTGATAGGTGACAAGAATTTTGAAAAGAACACATATTTTATATATTTAACAAGATTCAGTTTTTGGTTTTTATTTCATCTCTTCTTTGAATGAAAACATCCCTAGATTTCTTACTAAGACAATATGATTTGGTTCCAAATAATATGTTAGCTTTCTTGGCCTCATATTCCAAGAAGACAGATCTTGTTCAGACAAATAACACACAGAGATCATTTTTCTTCAGTAACAAAATGTTAGTAAAAGCAAAATATGTGTAACATTCATCATTCTTGTAAGATTTAATCTTACTATTATTAGCAAGATTTGTCATCTCTAGCTATTCATTTACCACCCAATAAAAATGTTTTTAATTTAAAGATTAGGAAACTAAAATGACTTCATCAGCTTCATTAATACTGATTGCTTCACTTCTACATACACTCCATATGTTATTGAGACAAAACAGAAACAGATGCATTGAAAGAAAAAGATGAAAAAGAAATATGGGCCCCGGATGCCTCATTATAAAATCTGTTGACTTGTTTTGAGGAATAGATCTTATTCAATAAATATAAAATTCCAGTGTTCATTTTCCATTTTCAATAAATTCCCCAGCAACTGTTGATAAGAAAAAGTCTGGATAGCAGACATTACAATACCTGGAGACAGCAGTAGAGAAACAACCAGAGAAAATAATGAAATATAAAGACCTGCAAATAGAAGTAGAATGACTGTTGCAAAAGAAAGTAAAGATAGTACAAATAGTAATAGGCACCTTGGATGCAATCTCAAAACAACTGGAGTACCACTTGAACATCATCAGTCAATTGCAAAAGGCAGCTTTACCTGGAACAGCTTACATTCTGCAACAATGCTTTTAATATTGTTAAAGATTATATCTGTTTATCCCCAGTCCTTAAGAAGAATCAATAAGCAGACAAAAATGGCAACTTCAGTTTAAACATCTGGCTAACTCTGTAACCTACCATAATACAGGTAGTTGTAGACTTACAACAGTTCATTTAGTGACCATTCAAAGTTATGTCACTGAAAAAATTGACTTAATCAAAGTTACAACCTTTGTATCATCCCCACTATTATGTGATCAAAACTCAGATGCTTGGTAACTGGTTCATATTTATGATGGTTGTAGTGTCCCAGGGTCATGTGATCACTTTTTGCGACCTTCTGACAAAGAAAGTCAATGGGGTAGCCAGATTCACTTAACAGCTGGGCTAGTAACTTATCAACTGCAGTGATTCACTTAACAACTGTGGCAAGAAAGGTTGTAAAATGGGGCAAAACTCACTTAGCAAATTGCTCTCTTAGCAATGTAACTTTTGGGCTCCATTGTGATCATAAGTTGAGGACTACCTGTAATAATCAAATAAATTTATATGCCACTTTTTAAATTTAATACAGTTACCCATAGAAGGACAAAGACAAAAAAGTATACCTGTCACCTATGTGAATATGGTGCTTGCAAGGATTAAAATAACATCTATTGAACTGACTAATAAACTTGCCTACATTACAGCTGTAGTGATTGCAGAAGAACTGGGTATTGAAAGTAGAAAACCAACCACTGAAAGATCAATCTGGAGGCCAAGATAAATAGAGATCAAATGCAAGTACCTGTCGAGCCCTCTTTCTGCTCGACAGACTTACTGGAATGAGAGTTTCCCCCAAAATAAGACATCCCCCTAAATAAGACATCCCCTGATAATAAGTCTAATTGGGCTTTTGAGTGCATGGCAATAAGGCCAAGAGCTTATTTCAGGGTTCAAAAAATATAAGACAGGGTCTTATTTTTGGGGAAACATGGTAATTTTAAAAACATTTAGGAACAAAAATGGAAGAATGTAAGGACTAAGACAAGGCTCATCAAAAAGTATTGGCTCAGCACCAGAAATAATGCAGAAGTTTTGGAAATCATAAACAGCAATAACTGGGAAAATTGAATGGCATGAAGCATGAATCATCCAATTTAAGCAAAATTAGCTACATCAATCAGGCCAGACTCATTCTACCAAAGTATAAATCACAAAGGAAATTCCAAAAATGGAAAACCAAAAAAGAAAACAATCCAGTTTTGGCAACATTTATGGGAAACTTAAAAAGATCAAAAGAAACATTCTGATTGGATAAGATAACGTGTGGATGAATTTAGCAAAAACCAAATGGAAGAACAGCACAAAGGATTAAAAGTTGAGTGAAAAGAATTAAGCACTGGACATCACATGGAAAAGATCAATTGCATGACTTTTGGTTCAAATACCTAAATAACAATGTGGCATAAGGAAGACAGCAGTGATCGGTGAATAATTGGCAAAATCTATGATTCAAAAAGGCCTCAAGAAGGGACAATACCAGGAAACTCTAGACAGGTAGCATGCTTGCCTACAATGTTTAAATTACTCATAGGCGTAATAGCGGGCAACATCCAAAATAATTTGGAAGAAAATAACATTATTTCAGTAGAACAGAAAGGATATAAAAGGAAAAGCAGAGGCACAACTGATCTGTTTCTGATTGATAAAATGGTTTTGGAGAATTGCAAAGCTGAAAAACTAATTTACATAGAGTCTTGACTTATAAAAAGGTGTTTTATTCGTAGTTGGATCATCAAATGTTTGGAAACAACTGATATCAGCAAAGACATTACAAAATTTATAGAAAAAAACAATGAAGCAATGGAAAACAGAATTGGAGATTGGAAATGAAAAATATGGGCTTGTCAACATTAGGAGGATCATCTTCCCCAGGATGACTCACTGTTACTTTTATTATTTGCTATTGGTATGAGCCTGCTTTTGGTAATTTTGGAGAAAACAAATCTTGGCTATCAAACAGCAAAAATGCAAATAAAATATCACATATGGATGATTGAAAACTATGAAATATCAGAAATTGAAATCCAGTCATTTACAAATACTGTAAGAATTTTACCATAAAGAATGGTACCTGGAGAAATGTGTTACAGTAGCAATAAAACCGAGTAAAATTATGGAGTGAAGGAAATGAAATACGCAATGGCCAAATCACCAGGAACCATCAGGATGAAGCCTAGAAGTATATGGGCATTTTACAGTTGAATAACATTAAGGATGGATATGTTAAAAATGTAATTAGTAAAGAATACATGCAAAGAGTGAGTAAACTGTTAAAGAAAAAAAATATTAGAAATGCCATCAATGCCATCAAAGCCATCAATACCCATAACTGTTATATGATACACTGCTGGAACTATTAACTGGACACAAGCTGATCTTGACAGTTTGGACCAAGAAAACTCATGACTATTCATGATACATTACATTCCTGTAGTGAAATGGATGGATTATATCTGCTAAGCAAAAACATAGGCAGAGGTTTTCTTCAAGTCAAACAAACTGTCAAAGAAGAAAGCATGCATTATGTAAAAAATAGTCAAGAACAATCATGAATGCAAGTTATAAACTGGAACTTATTGAATGCACAGGAAACAAAATATGACTATCAAAATAATATAATAAAAACATGAACAGAAACTGGAAAAGCAATACATGGTCAGTTTCTTGAATTGAAAACAATCACATCATTTAAAGGGTAGATTGTGCAAAAAAGCAGAAGAAACTATAAAGCATATACTAAGCTTATGCAAGAAGTTTGAGGAAACTGTCTACCAATATAAACAATGACGTCTCTGAGTGGCCTTGATATAGGGGATATAGTCATCGAACCCTTGTCATGGTCAGACCACTCTCTCCTTTGGCTTGACTTTCCTACCGCTATACCCCGCCGCAGGGAGGTGGAACCAACTAGGTGGTTCCTCCCAAGGCGCCTGATGGATCCTGATAGGTTTCAGATGGAGCTTGGGCCATTTCCTGAGATTCTGACTCATGACTCGACTGAAGACTTGGTGGCCGCCTGGGACAGGGCGGCTGCCGGGGCTTTGGACTGTGTCATACCTTTGCGGCCTCTGACCCATTGCCGAACTCACCTTGCTCCTTGGTTTTCGGAGGAGCTGAGGGAGATGAAGCGGTGGAAAAGATGCCTGGAGAGCAGTTGAAGGACCAGCCATTCTGAGTCTGACCGAACACTGGTGAGGTCGCATATTAAAGCCTACCTAGTGGCGATAAAAGCGGCAAAATCTAGCTATTTTTCCGCTCTTATTGCATCTGCAGATAACCGCCCAGCCGCCCTGTTTAGGGTGACCCGCTCCCTCCTCCATCTGGAGGCATGGGATGATCCCTTACAGGGTCAAGCTGAGGACTTTGTGCAGTATCTGTATGACAAAATCACTCAGATTTGGGAAGGATTGGACTTTGACTGGGTTAGTTCAGACGGGATGACTGAGGAAGGTCTTGAGAATGTTATCTGGGAAGAGTTTGATCCTGTGACTCCTGAAGACGTGGACAGGATTCTGGGATGGCTGGACGTGACCACATGTTTATTGGACCCGTGTCCCTCCTGGTTGGTGCTGGCTTCCCGGAAGGATACATGAGGCTGGCTCCAGAAGATTATTAACACTTCTTTGAGGGAGGGTATTTTACCAGTCGCCTTAAAAGAGGCAGTGGTGAGGCCCCTCCTCAAAAAGCACTCTCTGGACCCAGCTATTTTAGCTAACTATTGTCCGGTCTCCAACCTTCCCTTCGTGGCGAAGGTTGTTGAGAGTGTGGTGGCGCAACAGCTTCCGCA
>JANHZT010032257.1:0-10442 GCA_032468215.1 Stegonotus admiraltiensis | reverse complement strand
AGACAGCTTGGCTGTCTCAGAAATTCTGGGAGTTGAAGTCCACAGGTTGTAAAAGGGCCACAGTTTCCCACCCCTGGAATAATGTATGCGTGTCACTACCACATCCATATCTGTTTACTTTGTCACTTGAATATCTGCATAATACGTGTATAATAACTGCAATGCTACAAAATAGATAAAGGCGATTGAAAAGAGTAGATAGTGAGGTAAATGGGGAGTTCAAAGAATGGGTGGGCATAAAATCAGAACAAAGGAGAAGGTAGAAAAGTCGATTGGCCAGGAAGGCATAAAACAGGGTGGTATACCTATTTGAATCATCATAATGAGGTGGAGAGTAGGAGGCATAAAGTGGGGAAAAGGGTGGAGGTGCAGAAGGAAGGAGAGAAAAGTAGGAGACATTTGGGAAAACAAGGTGGAGAGCAGAGAGAAAGGGTTATATGAGTGAGATTATAGGGGGACGCGTGTGGGTGGGGGAGTGTAAGGACACTCATTGGAAATGGATATCTGGCAACCGCTTGCTCACCTTGTTGATTTTACACAAGGAACAAAGAGTACATTTTGCAGCCCAAGAACTTGGTTTTTCTCTGTTTACAACTCTCCCTCTTCAGAGAGCCAGCAGTTCCCTCTAGTGGGCTGCAGATATACAAATATTAAAGACAAATAGCTGCAAGGGTTGTGAAGCCAACCCCTTTTTACAATCCCCCTAAAAAAATGTTATTAAAACTGTGTTTGTTCAGGCAGCATTAAAGTGCCAAAGGTAATTTCTATTATTTCCCCAGATTTCTGAAGAAATGATTTCATTCCTCTTGCTAGTAAGATTTTGACAATTTATTAATAATCAATAGCTCCCTGGAAAGTTTTCATCTGCTGGGATAAAGAAGTAAGATGATTAAGATCAAGTGAAGGAAGTTACATTTTCCTTTTCACAACTGATTCTGTCAGAGTTAAACTTCAACATTCTAAAGCACAATTTCTAAAATTCCGCAACATTAAGATGTGTGGACTTCAGCTCCTATAATTCTCCTAGCCAGCATGCTGGCTGACCTGTATTTGACATTCTTCAATGCTTCAATCCTTCAATCTTGGGTAAATGGTTAGTCAAAACCAGCCTTCCCCAGTCTGATGCCTTCAGCATCTGTCAGATTACAACTCTCACTCCTGTTAGCCATAGAAGTCAAGGAATAGCTATTTCCTGAAATGAATTGAGAACTCCAAGATAAAACAAATTGAATTCTAACATCCTGAATGAATGAAATTGTGAGTATTGTTCTTGAAAAATCACGGAGAAGGGATGAAATTCTAGAGGATGGGAGGAAGGCGGTTGTCCTATTTTTTAAGATAACCCAAGGCAGTGTGAATTGAAAAAATTGTAAAGCAGATAAAAAAAGCAATCATTATACAAATGTCTTGAAAATGATGTGATGATTACTAGATGTTAGATTAGATTTATCAAGAATAAATCTTGCACTAAATTAATGTTGTGTCAATTTCTAACTGAGGAACTTTCTTAGTAGATTGTGAGAATAATAGCATTTGTCAAAACAGTGACATTCTGATTAATACACTACTTAAATGTGAATTAGGTGGCATGGCAATTCAATGGATAGAAGAGAATATCTGTAACTCAGAGTTGAACTGTGAAATTCTTTATCTTTTCTGAACTTGGTTTTTGCTTGCAGATGTTTCATTACCTAACTGGGTCATGCCATTAATATGAAACACCAATATCATTTGGAATGCAACAGGGCTTCATCAATTCTTCTATTAAATTACGGCTGGGTACAATAGTTAAACTAATATGTTTGAACAATAAAATATACTGAAGATATTTCATCTGTGAACCGTATCCTGTCTGCCTCTTTCTTATTGGTTTCTTTTTTAAAAATTTTTCCTTGACTTCAGATTTAATTGTAAAACTGTGAACTTAAAGGAGTTATGCAAAATAAACAAATAAACAAATAAATAAATGCAGGGTTTTTTTTCTTGCTGTAGTGATAATCTAACTATACCAGTCAGACTTTTGCGGTCTGACTGGGGAAGGAAGAGGAGAACTGGGCCACGTGAGTGGTGGGTCAGTGTGCACACACAGTCCTTGCGCAAGTGGCAGGCTGGTGACTATAAAAAGCCAGGATACCACAGTCTGCATGGTACATGAAAAAACAGACTGGCTCAGATGGGTAAAGTAATGAGACAAGGGTGCACCCCTTATTTATTCAACCCTTATGCTCAGTTTAAGAGAAGCTTGATTGGAAGATGAGTGTAGTTTTAACACTCAAGGATGAAAAATCAATAACCTGTGCTATGCTGATAACACTACTGTGAAATGAAAATGTGCTGCTAACTCTGTAATGAAAGTTAAAGAGCATAGTGAAAAAATGGGACTGGATTTAAATATATAGAAGGCCAACTAATCTAAAAAGATACAGCAACCAGCTTTAGAGTTGATAATGAGAATATTAAAGTGGTGAATAGGTTTTACCGTTTATAGTTGACTATAAACAGTAAAGGAACCAGCAGTCAAGATATATGACACTTGATAAGATAGCAGTGAAGGCCTTGGAAAACATATTCAAACACCAGGATGTGGCCGTACCTATGAAAATCAGAATCATGCAGATCATGGTATTTCCCATGACACTATATAGAAGTGAAAGCTGGCCTTGAAGAAGCAGGATAGAAAATTATTAATGCTTTTGAACTTCGGTGTTGGATAAGACTTCTATGAATACCTGGGCAGGTAAAGAAACAATATAATAATAGAAGAAATCACTCCAGAATTCTTACTCAAGGGATGTACGACCGGGATCAAGGTATCATATTTTGGAGACAGTAAGTGAAGATCTATAATAGCTTTTTGGAAAAGTCTATAAATCTGAGAAAGATGGAAGGACAAAAAAAGAAGAGGACAACCAGCAACAAGGTAGATGGAGTCAATTACAGTGGCAATGCCTACACTGTTAGAAGACCTGAAAGGACCAACTTGGAGAAAGATCATTCTAGAGAATCTATCTATCTATCTATCTATCTATCTATCTATCTATCTATCTATCTATCTACCTACCTACCTACCTACCTACCTACCTACCTACCTACCTATCTATCTGATCCCTAACAGTTGACACTGACATGATGACACATAATCATGATGACACATAATCAAAGTTACTGTAGTCAACCTTTATGTGTTTAGATTGCACTCTTGAAAGCGTTTGAGGTGACATTTAGAGGAAGAAAAGGGAAGCTGAAAGGCCTGATTACCCCATAGGGAAATTGTATTTTTATCTTATTGATTTTTCTGTGCCAATAACATTGCTGGGGTCGCTTTATGATTATCAGAGGTGTAGGGTGGAATGATACAAGGAAGAAACTTAACTGTGTTTGGGGAATTGGCATATTTACCAAACTCTTTATTACTGAAAATATATCTCCACGTTGTTTACATTCTTAGAAATTCTACTTTTATGTAAGGAGGTTGTAACTTTATAATTCATATGTTAAAAGAATTTAACTATGATTTGGGTTTAATATTGTTTAGTATTAAGGATTTTTATGACATTAGCAGAAGGAAAATTCTAGGATTTATAATATGCATGTGTCTCTGTGTGCTTAAATAATAAATAACTAAATTTTAATTCATGGAAAAGCACTTTAAACTTTCAGTCCAAAGCCATTTTAACTAGAAGCATCTCCTCTACACATTACTAGGAGTAATGTAAGCATGCAGGCTGTTAGTTAATTTTGCCCACTGTAGAAAGCTGAATTGTTCTTCTAAGTTTGAATGATTGCTATTGCTTGCTAGTGGCTATTCCAGCAGCCTGAACAGAAGACCCTGGGCTTCCATGGCTGAACAAGCAATCATTGGTTAACATCAAGGGACAGATGTCTTGACTTTTGCAAAATCAGCACTGATGAACCTTGTGTTTGCAGCTAACTTTGCTCAGTTCAGGATCATTTGAAAATTCCTTTGTGCAGCAGTTTTGCTCTCAAACCAGACACTGCATCATTATTTTGATCACCTTGTAGGATGCTTGTGTAGTTTTCAGCGGAATGATTTATTATTTCCTGAATGTTAAAGTCCTGCTAGAGCCAGCAAGGCAACCTTTCATAAACTGGCTAGCTTGCTGGTATGCCTATTAATATATAGTGAACAGACAGAAATTAATTAATCTGCCATAATTAATTTGTTGCTTGTACTATGGTTGGCAATTGATTCTGTGTACCTAATCTATAGATCAAGACATTACCAGTAACTGCTTTTGCTATTTTTAAAGTCAGGATGGACAAATTTAAGTCCACTCAGGAAGTTTTTGAAGTGATTTTTCCCCCAGTTAATGCTAATTATAACCATAAGCAATGGCTATATGCAATATTTTGAATAGGATTGGGCAGAGTTCAGAATTGTTAGTTCTGTTTTGTTTTACATTAGGTTAACCTGCCAAGAGAACATAATAAAGAAATAAATTAAGATTTCCAAAGCTTTGCATCCTTTCACAGACAAAACTACTCCAGGTACTCCCAT
This sequence comes from Stegonotus admiraltiensis, assembly GCA_032468215.1. Lineage (NCBI taxonomy): Eukaryota > Metazoa > Chordata > Lepidosauria > Squamata > Colubridae > Stegonotus > Stegonotus admiraltiensis. The sequence continues at coordinate 5,923 of JANHZT010032257.1, read as the reverse complement.
GGTATTTTAATTTCGGCAGCACGTCCACTATTGTTGAACAACTGGATGTTAGATGTCCTTGCTAATCTATGTCATATCCCAGCCTGGATTTTTCTCCACACACCTAAATGGCCATCTAAACATTTCATACATGCTATTTTCATATCAAGACCACACTCACAAGACAAGAATAGTCCTTCACTCTCACATTCTTTAGAAAGATAGATATTTTTACTAAAAACCATGAAAGATAATATAGAACCTTGTGTTGCTAGCCTGATATCCAGTTAATATCCAGGTTATTAATTGTCCCTGTCACATACACTATTATGGCTGAAATTCCAAATGTTGACTATATTTACTTAAAAATCAAGTCACTGTTGTGACCTAGGCTTACTGAGTCATTACAAGACACAATTAGTCCCAAATAAACCTATTTTATTGTAACAGTTGAGAATTAGGTTCATTCCCAGCTGAGTCCCAATTAGTTGAAAAACAAGTCCTTTGGAAGAAGTCCTTCAGTATAATCACCAACATTTATCTTCTTTGACACCCTGTCAAAGGCCTTACTTGGCAAAGCCCCATGAAGTTCAGAACAGACAAGAGACGCCAACTGGAAACAGAGTTAGCAACATTGCTTTCCTGCAAAAAGGCCCAAGTGCCTTTGTTTCTCTTTTAAGCCTTATGGGAGGGGCCAATCATCTCCTGGCCTTACTCCTGAGTCATCCCTTTTGCTTTAGCTGCTCTTGCCTTCTGGCAGCTCTGCACATGCGTGCACTACAAACAGGCTCCTCCTGTTCCTCTGCCTCTCTGATGTCCGACTCTGGGTCCACGCATCACTCCCAGATGGCCCTGGCCCCATCTCTGCCTCCGATGCAGAGCCCTCATCTGGGCTTCCCCCAGACTCCAGGACTGGCCCATGTTCCTCCCCAGCCTCTTCACTGTCTGACTCTGCTGCCAGCTCTTCAGGCTGCTGGCAGACCACAAGAGTCACATATTTCAAAGAAGATATGTAAAGACGTTTCGTTATCCTAACTAGGTAACATCATCAGTGCTAGTCTGTGTGGGTGGGGCTGGTCTTGTAGAGAAATAAGGTGAACTCTTAAGCTGTTACAGCTGAAAATTCAAGGTAATTAAAAGCTAACTAAATTAAATTTGGAAATGGGACTACGGGCATCCATGAAAAAGTTGAAAAATAATTCTATAGAAGCAGATTTTTAAGGACTGGCAAAACGAACTGTAATGTGTATTGGACAGCAACAGTACTGAATGAATCCACTAGCATTTATTTTTCTTTTCTAGTAAAAAGTTCTTGCTAGAAAAAAAAATGTGTAAAAAAAAAAAGCATATAAAGCATAAATTTCTGAAAGCTGCTTTCAAAAACATATCTCGGGAGTGAAAAAAAATTGTAAGATTTTTAAAAATAAAAATAAAAATGTGTTAAATTATGCATTAAAAATTAAGTTGCTAAAACTTATATTGAAAATCCTAAGTGTTAGGGAAAGTTACCCACTAAACTTCCATAGGATAAACTGGATAAATGTGGATTAAAAAAAGGAGCTGATTAATAATGACCTTCATAGGTCTAGGTGTTATTTTTAAGTTAATCCTTGTAATACTTAAATCTGAAAGTGAAATCCATCTGCACATTTCGTAATTTCATAATTATGTTTCTTTCCAAATAAGTTTCTTTCCAAATAGGTGTGAAGTTTTTTGTTTTTGTTTTTTGCTAAAATAAACAGAAACAGATTAACAGAGTTGGAAGGGGTCTTGTAGGTCATCTAGTCCAACACCACCACCCCCGCCCAAGCAGGAGACCCTATGCCAGTGATGGCTAACCTTTTTGTCGTCGCGTGTCAAAAGTGGGGGGAGCGGGGGGGGTATCGTGGGTGCATGTGCCATCCATAATTCAATGTGCCCCGCTCTCCCGCGCATGCACATGTGACCCCCCCCACATCTCCCTGCTTTTGGCACGTGATGGCACGATGGGCCCGGTAGGCCCATTTTTCCCCCTCCCCAGGCTCCAGAGGCTTTCTAGGAGCCTGGGGAAGGCAAATACAGACTTCCCCATCCCCCTGGAGGCCTTCCAGAGGCCAGAAACAGCCAGTTTCCCAACTTCCTGTGGGATTGGAAGGCCTGAAAATCAGTTGGCCAGCGCGCTCATGCGCACTGGAGTTGAGCTAGGGCAACAATCGTGTGCCCACCAATATGGCTCCGCGTGCCACCTGTGGCACCCGTGCCATAGGTTCACCATCATGGCCCTATGCCATATCTGACAGATGGCAGTCCAATCTCTTCTTGAAAGCCTCCAGTGATGAAGCTCCCACAACCTCTGAAGGGAAGCTGTTCCATTGGTTAATTGTTCTCGCTGTCAGAAAATTTCTCCTTATTTCTAGGTTGAATCTCTCATGGATGAGTTTCCATCCATTATTCCTTGTCTGGCCTTCGGGTGCCTTGGAAAACAGCTTGACCCTATGTAACAGTTCTTTCAAGGAACACAAACCCTTTCCTCATTTTCACAAATATCAGCTGTATTTTCCTCATAGCATTTCAAGACCAAGTGGAACCCAATAATTTCTGATATGCTGAAAGGAAAATGCTGCTTCTACAGCAGCAGAATCCTTAGAAATGCTGAATATGTCCACCCAAGGCATTAGCCTTCCAGACTGAGGGATTCACAAGCAATAAAATAAAAAGCAGTACTGAAACACAAAAAGACTCTGCATTTACTAGAAGTCTCTGTTTTATCTGAGTAGGCGCCTCTATAAATGAACTCGAACAATGAATAACTCCCTTTATGTGCCAAAGACCCTAAAATAAGTTTAATGTACTCCAGGCATAACTAGAAACCTCTATTATTTAACACAATTGTGTGATTTTGGCACATGGCATGAGATTTGGGGCAGAGAATAGGATTCCAATCTTGGACATTCACTTACTGCATGTATATGTATGTGTGTATATATATATATATATGTATGTGTGTGTATATATATATATATGTGTGTGTGTGTGTGTGTGTGTGTGTGTGTATGAAGAATTTCTTGATGCTTCCATTTTCCTGTGGTTTAAACTGAGATCAGGATGGTAATTTCACAGATCAGGTAAATAGATTAAATCAGAAAGAGGCTGAGAATTAAGTCTTTTCTCAAAAAGGAAATTAAATAACAATTAAATCTTTCACAACTTATCTGTGAATATTATTATAAACCTGGTTAAGTCTGTAGAGATTCTCAGTCATCCAGGCCATGGTTGTCCCAAAGGTGCTTTTTCATGAGGCAACTGGACTTCCTTGTTTTTTCTTTTGAAGACTTTTTGAAGGCATTTCATTTCTCATCCAAGAAGCTTCTTCAGCTCTAATATGTTTAGAGCTCTGAAGAAGCTGAAGAAGCTTCTTGGATGAGAGGCAAAACGTCTTCAAAAGAAAAAACAAGGAAGTCCAGTTGCCTCCTGAAAAAGCACCTTTGGGATAAACCTGATTAATTAACAATCCTGTTGAATCAGTGAGGCAAATGTATCACCGTATGGATTTTTTTAAAAAAATTAATCACAAAAAAATGAGCTCTCTAAATGTTAATTGCAACATCAGAGACGTTTTGTTTGTTTGAGACTCTGGAGTAAAATAATAAAGGGAAATTTCTTCATACCCACCAATCCCTTGTTCCCAAAGTTATCTATGATTTTCCATGTGTTTTCTTTATAACAAAAGAAGTATTGCAGAATATTGTCAGAAATGCAATTAGTGTCTGCCTCAGCAACAGGGTACAGCACCTGACTGACTTTGTCTAGATAGGAACTTGCAAGAGGTGAACCAGGACTGAGCCTGATTAGTACTTGCCCAATAGGATACCAGAAAACTAGACCGGGAAGTCTAAAAAAAAAATCCCAGAAGAATCCTTTCTTACCATTTAAGAAAGCAGTCAAGGTGCTGCTTGTTGCTATGAGCCTATATGGTAATAATGACAGTACAGCAGAATTATTTCTACGCCCTTGTTGCATCTGTGACATAACAGTCAGAAGCACAATTTAGATAAGCCCAGACTCTATTAGCAAAAGCTTGGCCAGAAGGTCAGTCAATTAAGCATATTAATAATACTTGCATTTGCTCTGAGCTGCAATCTCGATCTTTGCTTCTTAAATTGAGCCTATGGCTCTCAAGAGTGGACAGGTTTGAAGCTATCTCTGCCGCCTGTAAACATTGCTCACCTGGTTGATTCAAGCCACCAGGAAGGGGACAAAGATCTAAGTTTAGAACGTAGAGTTTAAAGTTAAAGTAATATCTTTGACTGTTTCTATCACTGTCCATTAGCAGAATGCATGGTACTTTCTCAATGTTTTGGACTCTCAACAATCATATCTTCTGATCAGCATGTGTGGTTGTGGATTATAAAGTTATCTGGAGAGTACTGGGTTATGGAAAATTGCCTCAATGCATTTTGAGGAAATAATTTCTGCAGGGTCAATGAAATGAAAAGGTCAATAGGCATTGTAAGAAGCCCATCAGATACTTGCCACCACCATTCCAGGAACGACACCATGTTTCTTCACCAGAAGAGGAGGTGTTGCATTCAATGGATTCTCTAGATCGTATTTCAGGAAACGGTAGGAATCATGCTTGCTCTGGAAAGGCAGTAAATTATTCTATCATTTTATGGAAATGTCCTGTGCGCTTGTCTCATAAACATTTTTTTCTCAAATGGAGAAACAATGCTTCACCGTGCAGACAGGGTGAATTGGATATTGCTGAAGCTCTTTCTGATCACAGATAGGAGACTTATTTTTCTGTCTGCATCACCTCAGTCAAAACTTGTCAGATTTATGTTCTGGCTGTGTGCATGGTCAGAGCCCAAAACTGATGGAAGTGGATGGTTTGTTAAACCCAAAGTCCATATGATAGACCAATGTCTGCATGTAGCTTTTATCTGCAGGTTGCATATTCCAACCAGACAGAAAAGTCTCACAAGAAGACAAAAGCAGTATAGAAACTCACTTCAGAGCCCCTCTATTTTTCTCTTATGCATACCGAATCTCTTTATTCCTATGTGAGAAATTAAGATGGTAGCTAAAACTGGTTGCTAGATCGAAAGGTAAAGCTATGAAAAACCAAAACATGGATACAATTAAAATCCCAGATAGCCCATCATTTTTCCTCTTAAAAAAAACAGAAGCTGAGGTCAGACATCTGAAATAAACATAAAGAGTAACTGGAGATAACTATCTCATTTGCCCTTAACATATAATCTTTTTGTTATGTTAATATATGTTAAGAGGATGGTGAAATTCTCTGAGGAGACATCTATAACTGTTTAATGATCATAACAGCTAAATTAAACTTTGATATTCAGAACAAATATAAACCCCAAGTTCCTGAGTTCAAACAAGAGTCAGTAAAATGGCCACTGTCGGGAAAAAATGGTAGAGAAGATGCCTCTTGTCTTGATCTGCTAAGGCAATTTTACTTTAATTAACAGTGGTAACAAATATTTATAATATATAATTTACGACAAATCTCACCAATTCGTTTTGTGAAAAAAAAAACAGATGAGAAAATGGATTCAGCTGAGAGGTGTATATTACCTTTTCCATAATCTGATAGCTAATCAGATTTTTGTGAATAAATTATGGAAATAAAATAAAATTCTGTGACATAGTTGTCTTTCATAATTTATAATGCAATATTATGAACATTTATTTCAAGATAATTTCTGTCGTGGCTATTTGGGTTTATTGTTAAAATCTGTCTTATACTGTGTATGTAGTAAACAGCTAATCCTTTCATTTATTTATTTTTTACTTTATTGTCCACACATATGGCCTCAATTTGGGTTGAAACCATTGTAATTCAGACTGGAGAGACTTCTTTATCAGGGGAATACACTACATTAGAGCTGTACAGCAGTTCAGGTTGCCTTCAGAGAGTATGATTCAGGGAGTATGAACTTAT
>JANHZT010032219.1:0-10444 GCA_032468215.1 Stegonotus admiraltiensis | reverse complement strand
GGAGTACTGGGCTGAGTGCCAACCCTTGTCAAGTTGGAGTAATTAGCTGATAAGGTTTTTTGTTTTGGAATTAAACCATGTTGGTGCAGCTGGTGTGTGTAGCTTGTTCCTGGGACTCAGACGCAGGGGCAGAACAGTAGCAGAACACCCATGATGACATCAGGGCAGGTGGGCGGAGCCTCCCACCAGTTTTACTACCAGTTCTAAAGAACCAGACAGAACCGGGAGCAACCCACCACTGGATCAAACCAGAAAATATGAAGAAAAAGATAAATGGAGAAAGACCAAGAGAATTGTGATTGGACTGAGTTGATGAGATTTTCAAAGACAGAGAGATGAGAAGCTTATAGGACACAAAAACAGTGCAATAGCAATAGCTATGTAAACTGCTCTCTAAGCAGTTTACAGAGTCAGCCTCTTGCCTCCAACAATCTAGGTCCTCATTTTACCCACCTGGGAAGGATGGAAGGCTGAGTCAACCTTGAGCCTGGTGAGATTTGAATGCCAAATTGCAGGCAGCCGGCAGTCAGCAGAAATAGCCTGCAATACTGCACTCAACCACTGCGCTACTGCAGCTCAACAGTGCAGGAAGCTGTTTATGGATATGGTGGAAGCAAGGACTGTTTGCAAAGGCAGAAAGATATGGAGAGTGAGCTGTGTTGACATAAACTACTTTTAGTTAGACACACACACTTTTTTTTTCTTTCCTCAAATCTCCTGTTTTTAAATTCTTTGGCTTATGATTTTGTCCTCCTGTTTCTACATACACTTGAAGAAAGTTAGCACTCCTCTCCTAGAAGAATGAAATATTTTGAGAAATATTAAAAAGGCAGAATATTATAAGAAATGGAGAAACATGCACTTAAAAAGAGAGAAAGGAGACTCAGTCTCTCTGCCCCCAGCAGATATTTTGTGCCCATTAAGAAAGCCTGGGCCAGCCTATCTACAAAACAAAAGACTTTCAGCTCCAGGGTGATGGGATTAAGAACAGGACATGATCCTTCAGGACATAATAGGATTAACCCACTTCCATTTAGAAGAAGACACAGAGTTCACTACATTGCACAATCTTCTAAGGGTATTTCACTCATTGCATCACCCTCAGAAACTTCAACCGAACTTAACTCAGACAAACATCTAGGATTTGTACTTTGCCTATAGAGCCAGCGATGACCCCTACACAAACCCTACAGGGACCCTACATGGAGTCTGACAACAGCCAATAGAATACATGCTCTTGAACAGGAACAGGAAGCTCTCAAGTGCAAAGCTCAAGAGAAGGTATAAACCACCCCCCCACTTCAACTCCATGTGGTCAGCTGCCCAGAACCACTTCATCATTAAACAATCTTTCCAATCAGCCTCCATGTTTCCAGTGTCTTTCTCCCAACTTGGAACTGAATCAGATGGATATTTCTTCCAACATGCTGGAAGTGGTTGATGGACTAATAGCAGATCCCACCTCACTCCCCGCACAGGTTGCTCCTCCCTTTCCCATCTTTTTAGCATATTTTATAATTTTGCTGCTATTTGATATATAGCAATATGCATGTATGTGTGTACGCGCGCGCGCGCGCACACACACACACACACACACACACACGGTTTTATTGTTTTTAACCTTGTAAGCCACCCAGGGTCACCTTGTGGTGAGATGGGACACAAATAAATTTAACAAACAAACAAACAAACAAACAAACAAACATGGGTGCACATCATTGCTTACCCCCTTGCTTGCTGAGAAGCATGATGTAGCCCCCTGTGGAGCATATTACAATAACCAAGAGAGGATGTAACTGAGCCATGGGTGACTATTCTCAAATGCAACCAGTTCAGGAAGTGATTCAGCTGCTATACCGGTGTGACTGTGTGAAATAGTTTGTCCCCACAACCTCTTCATGACCTGGTGAATCCAGGTGAGGTTGAAGGAACATATATCCAGGTTGCAGGCCTGCTCTTTCAGTTCCCCAGATCCAGTTTCACTAGTTGGCTAAGATTTCAGTTTGTTTGCCTTCATCCAACCTGTTACTGACTTCAACAGGGGTGGGATTCAAAAATTTTAGCAACCGGTTCTCTGCCTGGTTGCTGGGTGGCCATGGCCATGGTGGGCGTGGCCTACTTGGCCTCCTGCACCACGGCAGGGGGGCTTTTCGCCCACCCTAAGCTCTGGAGGCTTTTTTTGAGCCTCCGGGAGGGCGAAAATGACCTCCCTCAGGCTCCAGAGTCCCTTCAGAGGCCGGAAACCGGCCCATTTTTGGACTTCTAGAACTTCTGGGAGGCCCATTTTTTGCCCTCCCCAGGCTCTGGAGGCTTTCCTTGAATGTCCGGGAGGGCTAAAACAGCTTCCCCCGGGCTCCGAAGACCCTCTGGAGGCCAGAAATGGGCCCATTTCCAGGCTTCCAGAACTTCCGGGAGGTCTGTATTTTTGCCCTCCCAGTGCCTCTGCATGAGCGCTGCACTTACCTGGCATCCAAAACAGGCCATGTGGAGAGTCCTGGAAGTGGTTGGGTGGGGTGAGAGGGTCCAGCCAGTCTTTGCAACTACCAGTTTGGCGAACCAGATGTAAAATTAACATCCGGTTCATCTGAACCAGTCTGAACTGGCTGAATCCCACCCCTGGACTTCAGACAATGTTCAGGGATGCTTCCTTGGCTCTGAGTAGTATGTAAGGAGCAGTAGCTGACATGGTGTAGATAAAAACTGCTTCCCGGGACATTTTTAGCTTAAGAAGCATTGCACTGACCTTTTGGAACTCAGTAATGTCTTCTCTTCCATTCTTCTTATTTTTTTATAGAAAATTGGAAAAGTCACTTAATATCGAACATCTTCACAGAACAGAAGATATGTCTGGAAGGCTCCAGTCTATCTGAGATAAATCTCTGCAGTGGCAAACAGCTAGTTTTGCCCGAGGCCATTATCCCTGCTTTAAATACATCTGTATCTTCTATGTCTTTTGCCATAAAGGAAGACATCCATATTTTTATCCCCAATCTAATATTAGATGATACTGAGGGCCAAATCACATCATGAACTGGATGTCCTTGTCTCTCCTAAGGAGGTTTTATCATTAAAAATAACATTGGAGCTTGGGAGTCTCTGGATTTGATTCATGCAACTGAATTTTCTCCCTGCATGAATTCCTTCAAGCTCACCAAAAACCAGGTTTTGGGGGAGCTGTTTTTCATGGCCTGGGAGGAAAACATTGGGACTTGTAAGCTTTCTTTCAGCCAGACCTGGGTGCCCTGAGCAGGTATCTGGGTTCTTAGGCAGCTCCAAAGATTTCTTTTTAGCCATGAGACCTTAAGGTAGTCCTTGAATTACAACCACAATTGAGCTCTCAACATTTCTGTTGCTAAGCAAGATAATTGTTATGGGAGTTTTTGTCCCATTTTACCATCTTTCATGCCACGGTTCTTAAGTGAATCACTGCAGGGGTTAAGTTAGTAACAGGGTTGTTAAGTGAATCTAGCTTCCCCTTTGACTTTGCTCATCTGAAAGTCGCAAAAGGGGATCCCGTGACCCTGGGATACTGCAACCGTCATAAATAGGAACCAGTTTCCAAGTGTCTGAATTTTGATCATGTGACCGTGAGGATGCTGAAACAGTTAAGTGCAAAAAACAGTCATAAGCTACTTAAGAAGAGATGGTCATTCTTCAAATTATACTTATTATTAGGGGAGATATGATAGCAGTGTTGCAATATTTGAGGGGCTGCCACAGAGAGGAAGGGATCAAGCTATTTTCCAAAGCACCTGAAGGCCAGACAAGGAATAATGGATGGAAACTGATCAAGGAGAGATTCAACCTGGAAATGAGAAATTTTCTGACAATGAGAACAATCAACCAATGGAACAGAAGTTGCCTTTGGAAGTTGTGAAAGCTTCATCATTGGAAGCTTTCAAGAAGAGATTGGACTACCATTTGTCAGAAATGGTGTAGGGTCTCCTGCTTGGACTACATGACCTACAAGGTCCCTTCCAGCTCTGTTAATCTGTTAATTAAATCTGTTAATTACAAACAGAAAGATTGGTACCTGGTTGCAGTTGGTTATTTCGCTTGTTATCTTCTGCAAAATCCTTGCAGGCTCTTGCCTCTTTCATCCACCAGTAATAAAGCCTATTGCTTAATCCTTCTGGCTGGTTTCTTTTTTTAGTCACCGATAGCCAACCCTCTGCTGGTGCTGGATAAACACTATTTCTACATGGTGTGTTTATAGATTAAGTTTCTGATACTTTTGGCTTGCGCCTGGCTTCCAGCCTGCTTCTTGGCCCCTGCATCCTGTAATCAGAGTAGAAATATGAGAAAATCACTTTACAAAAGATTGCAGAAGTAGCTCAAGATTCTTAAAAAATAGAACCTGGGAAAGGACTGACAATTTAGAGAGGATTTATACTTTCAGTGGGATAGGCTGACCTTACAATATATTTTCCTTGAAATCTCCTGTTTCCTTGAAAATAAGACCCAACTGGAAAATAAGCCCTTTTGGAGCAAAAATTAATATTCTTATTTTTGGGAAAACACAGTAGTAAAAGGGCTATTCTACATTTGTATTCTGGGGCTGCATAAAATTTAAATCCATCTCTTGCCAAATTATTTATGTTTTGCTACTATTAGAAATGCAGAATCTATTAAAATTAGATAGGGAATGTTAATTATGGATGTCCTGTGGCGATATGCTTTAGAGCTGTGTTTTTGAACTTGGCAACTTGAAATTTGTGGACTTCAACTCCCAGCATGCCGGCTGGGGAATTCTGAGACTTAAAGTTCATACCTGTTCAATTGCCAAGGTTGAAAAACACTGCTTTAGAGATTTTGTCCTGAAAAGAGACAGCTGTTCCAGATGAGTCCTGGCCTGAGCATCTGCTCAGCCCCCCCCCCCCACGAGGCTTTGCCAATGAACACAACCACACTTGGGGAAAACTGCCCTGGAAATCACAACTTCCTTTGGGTTTCACATTGTTGTAGCTGATAGTGCTGGAAAATCAGGTTTCTCCACTTTGCAGGCGGAAGGGAGATGTCTTCGGCAAGGAGCAGGGGTCCAACCTTTGCTGGTTTTATTAAGCAGCTATAATTCAAAGTGTTCTAGAGCAGAAGAAGGCCAGATTTGCTCTCTATCAATTACTTCATTGGGTTGCAATGTGACAAAAGATCAAGTTTTCTTTGTCTGCAGGACAGGTGGTAAACAAGCTGTTCCGACTGACAAACCAAACCAAAGCAAGCACGGCCGAGATGATCCAATCTCTTAATGCAAAACTTTACTGAGTACATAATTTTGGCACAGATGAGGGCAAAACCAGATCTAGCTAATTCCCGCACAAACCCACATAATTGAAGTATGGATTCTTCCTCCCCCACATTAGAACAGGTCACATTGTCCAATTGAGTCTCATTGTATTGTTATGAGAAAAAGGCTTTGGCTTTGGCAAACACCTGCCGGAGTGTCCTTGGCTCTCATGGCTGTCTTCCTGATGTCTGGAGCCTACATTCCATCGCCCCCTTCTCTCCCCCCGGTTCATTGGCAAGCTGAGAAGCAATAATGGTTGCAACTGCAAAAGTGCACTTTGAAACTTGACACCAAGCATTGTAGGCTGCCCACTTTGAACACTAGGTGTTGCTCTGGAACAACACACAAAACCTGAAGAAATAATACTTTCCTTTACTCCAAGTTATTTTCCAAATTATTTGGAAAATAGTTGACTTATTTTCCAAAGCACCAGAATGCAAGACAAGAAGCAGTGGATGGAAACTAACCAAGGAGGCAAGCAATCTAGAACTAAGGAGAAATTCCCTAACAGTGAGAAAAATTAACCGGTGGAATGGCTTGCCTTCAGAAGTTGTGGGTGCTTCATCACTGGAGGCATTTAAGAAGTGACTAGACAGCCATTTGTCTGTAATTATGTAGGATCTCCTGCCTAAGTAGGGTGTTGGACTAGAAGACCTCCAAGGTCCCTTCCAATTCTGATGATGTTCTATGTTCTGTTCTATAATCCAAACAGCTGACTTTAGTTAAGTCTCTGGTTGTAATGCCTCTGATTACCATATGTAAATAGGATAGGGTGACCTGTAAACATTCATGTTACAGATCAGGAGAATGGCCAGATAAGATGTGTAACCTGTGACAGAAAAGCTTTTAATGTGTTTGCTCTGGTTCCCATTGGGAACTCACAAGTTTAACTGAAACATATTTGAAATGTGACTGGATCGGAATTGGGAAAACCTAGATGATTACTAGGTTGTGGCAAAAGATTAGCATCTCATGATGATCTGGATTTTTGCAGCCTCTGGATAATATTTCTATGATAATTACCCATTGACTGAACACATGGACCAGGGCTGTCAAATTCAATTTCATTGAGGGCCACATCAGGGTTGTGTCTGACCTCGGGGGGGATGTGGAGGCATGGGGCAGGCATGGCCAGCTTGACATCACTTGTGTTGGGGGTGCCTGTGGTGGCCCGAGCACTCTGCCAGGGAAAACAGGATCCCAAGTTCCGATTTCAGCTGCAACGGCGTCCTGAAACCCTCTGCCAGTGAAAACAGCGGCCAGTCCTTTGCTGTGTCCAGGGTGGCCCTGCAGGCCAGATCTAAGTACTCCGTGGCCTGGCTCTGGCTCCTGGGCCTTGAGTTTGACACCCCAGACATAGACTGAATGGAACAAAGGGTAGGTTTCAGTGGTGGGTTTCAAATTTTTTTACTACCAGTTCTGTGAGTGTGGCTGGGTGAGTGTGGCATGGCCTGGCCTGGTGGGCGTGGCTTGGTGGGCATGGCAGGGGAAGGATACTACAAAATCTCCATTCCCACCCCACCCCAGGGGGAGGATACTGCAAAGTCTCCATTCCCACCCCACTCCAGGGGAAGATTACTGCAAAATCCCCATTTCCTCCCGATCAGCTGAGACTCGGGAGGCAGAGAATAGATGGGGGTGGGGCCAGTCAGAGGTGGTATTTACTGGTTCTCCGAACAACTCAAAATTTCCGCTACCGGTTCTCCAGAACTGGTCAGAACCTGCTGAAACCCACCTCTGCTAGGTTTATTTGTTGCATCCCCTGTGTGTCAATCCAAATACCACCTCTACACACCCTCTGTGGGTGCTCTTGGAATTGGCACATTTTATTTCTCCTTGGAGACTTCATATTTCCTGCTGCTTGTTCAAGACCTAACACCCTGCGTGCTTGAATGTGAAGGCACCATGGCAAATATTATCTAAGTTACTCCCATGTGGCTTATGTGGCTTTTGACTCACTGTTTTCCAGGACTTTTGTTTCCTGTTGCGCTCTGTGTCAAATGCTGCCTTCTGAGTCGTCCCCACCCAATTTTTTTCTGAGTTTTCAGATGAGTCAGACTTTGAACCGCATGGAAACTATGTTTGCTTCTGAGGTCATTGCAGAGCTGGTGCGGCATGGGTGTGGTGGGCAGAGAACATGGCAGCAGAAAAACTACAGAAACCATGTAGCACAAACCTATACAGGCAAGAGAAAAACTTAGTAAATAGCTAATCTTCAAAATGGCTTGAAGATTTGTTTACTATTTTACATTATGCCCAATTTTGATGCAATTAGTTTTAATCAAGGAGAAAATTGCCCTCAATTTAATCAGACCGGCAGGAAAATCAATGCATTAATCAATGCATTGATTACAGTTCTTATAACAGATCCGCTAAGGTGCTTTCTGATTGACAGCTGCAATCCTCTGCCTATTAAAATAAGTGTTCAGATAATGGGGAAGCTTTTGTTAAAGAGAAGGTGGGTCTCCTTCTCTTTAAACTTCTACCACCACCTCCCAACTCTGGAATGGTGTAGAAAAGGAGAGACTGAGCAGAAGCAGACCATGGTTAAGAAGAGAGAGACTTGAGTTTCCCATTCCTGCCCATTTTTAAATCAGTGTAAACCAGGAGTATCAAACTTGATTTCATTGAGGGCCGCTTCAGGGTTGTGTTTGACCTGGGGGGGGGGGAATGGCCAGGGTGGGCATGACCAGCTTGACAGCACTTGTTAGGGGTGCCTGTGGTGGTCTGAGAGCTCTGCCAGCAAAAATAGAACTTGGGTGGGCCGCTCCGTTTTCACTGGCAGAGGGTTGCAGGAGGCTGTTGCAGCCGAAAAAGGAGCTTGGGAGGGCCACGCACAGCCCTCCCAAGCTCCATTTTTGCTGGCAGAGGCACCATGGACCAGACCTTCGCTGTTTCCAGGGCAGCTCCATGGGCCAGATGTAAGCAGGCCAGATCCGTCCCCCGGGCCTTCAATTTCACACCCCTAGTGTACACTATATTTTATAACTTACCTGTTAACTCTGCCAGGTTCTTATCCCAGCTCTCTGGGCTAAAGAGTTTTAGGATGATGTGGGAAGCCTGGGGAGTGACCACAAGCCTCAGCCTATGTCCTTGCTCCAAGACAAAGGCAAATTTAGGAAGACCTCATCCCTTCTCAATTCTGCTTCCAAGAGCTGCCATCACAACATAACACATTTGTGTCCCAAGTAGAGAGTATATGAATAAATGGCAGCACCAGCACAGTGAACAAACATGTGAAGTGTTAGTACTGCTTTATACTGCACTGGTAAGACCACACTTGGAATACTGCATCCAGTTTTGGTCACCACGTTACAAAAAAAAAGATCCTGAGACTCTGGAAAGAGTGCAAAGAAGAGCAACGAAGATGATTAGGGGACCGGAAGCTAAAGAGTACAATGAAGGGTTGTGGGAACTGGGTATGTCTTGTCTAATGAAGAAAAGGACCAGGGGTCACATGAATTTTCTAACATTTGAGGATATTAGAAATATCTCTGTCACAGAGAAGAAGGGGTCAACCTGTTCTACATGTGAGGAGGGCAAGACAAGAAGTAACAGCTGGAAGTTTATCAAAGAGAGATCCAACCTAAAATTAAAGAGAAAATTCCGAACAGTGAGAACAATTAATCAGTGGAATGGCTTGCCTTCAGAAGTTGTGGGTGCTCCATCACTGGAGGCTTTTAAGAAGAGACTGGACAGCCATTTGTCTGGAATGGTATAGGACCGTGATGGCGAACCTATGGCATGCGTGCCACAGGTGGCACGTAGCACCCTCTCTGTGGGCATGCAAGCTACTGCCCCAGTTCAGCTCCGCCTTGCATGTGCGTGTGCCTCCTACCGGCCAACTGGACGTTAGGTCTCTGCCATGCATGCACAGGGGCAGGGCGCATGCAGGGGGTGGAGCACACATGTATGGGGGGTGGGCCACATGCAGGGAGGCAGCACTCGCATGCATGGGGGTGGGGCGCATGCATGGGGTGGCGTGTGCATGTGTAGGGGCTGGGCACATTCACAGGGGCCAAATGCGCATTCAGGCGTGCACGCTTTGGGCACTCGTTCCACAAAAGGTTAGCTATCACTGGTATAGGAACCAGCTAAACCAGCTATTGCTGGTTTAGTTCAGCAGCGGGCTGGACTAAAAGACCTCCAAGGCCCCTTCCAACTCTGTTGTTTGGTGTTCTGTAAAGACATTGGATGGCCTGGCACTTGGAAAGCGTCTCATTTCAGCCATTGTGACATCCACTGATTTAGCTGGAGCTTAACATATCTAGTTAGAAGTTACTTCTTTAGCGGGAAGGGAATTTCCAGCAAATCCTGTCAGCAATTGTGTCCTAGGATATCTTGGGCTATCAGAGGCTTTTGTCTCCCATTCTTTGCCCTTGGCCTACTTCAGTTAGCCTCGGGGGTTTCTATTTTTCATGATTTCTGCTCCTATGAATTAAATGCAGGCTGACATGTGGAATTTGCACATTCCTGCCAAAATGGTCTGCTGTGAAGCAGTTGGTGCTTAGTAGGGGAAAAGGAACTGGGTGGCTGGGTCATAGCAGCGGATTCTGTTGGATCCCACATGAAACCAGATACTTCAGAAACAGCATATGGGGATTTTTTAAATGGCAAAGCAATATACTTACTGGGTCTCCTTCTCCTTCTCCTTCCTCTCCTTCTCCTCCTCCTCCTCCTCCTCTTCCATCTCCTCTTCCTTTCTTCCTCCTTCTCCTCCTCCTTCTCCTTCTACCTCTCCTTCTCATCCTCCTCCATCTCTTCTTCCTCCTCCTCCATCTCCTCCTCTCTTTCTCCTTCTCCTTCTTCCTCTCTTTCTCCTTCTCCTTCTCCTTCTTCATTTACAATAAGACTGTGTGTGTGTGGGTGTGTGTGTGGGTGTATACACGCATGCACACTTGGAGTGGTGGTGGGCCTCTGCCCATTTTGGGCTGTGAGATCACCAATTTCTGGTTAAGTATCCTACAAATGATCCAATGGTTGGATTATCAGGTGAAACTATTATGAATCCACAGGTCTATGGAGATCGAGAATCTCCATAGACCTGTGGATTCATAATAGTCATCCAGGTCATGGTTGTCCCAAAGGTGCTTTTTTCAGATAGATAGATGATAGATAGATAGATAGATAGATAGATAGATAGATAGATAGATAGATAGA